>PJEM01003416.1:112703-186482 GCA_004023845.1 Helogale parvula | reverse complement strand
CACTCATCCCCGCTCTCTTTCCCCCTTCCTCTCCCCATGGTCCCCTGCCAGGTCTGTCCTGTTAGACCTATGAATGCAGACATATGGTATCTATCCTTCTCTGCCTGACTTATTTCGCTTAGCATGACACCCTCAAGGTCCATCCACTTTCCTACAAATGGCCATATATCATTCTTTCTCATTGCCATATAGTACTCCAATGTTCATAGCGGCACTTTCTACAATAGCCAAAACATGGAAAGAACCTAAATGTCCATCAACTGATGAATGGATCAAGAAGATGTGGTATATATATAAAGTGATTTACATAATTAGGTTTTCTGTGTAGTTTATGGAAATTACTTCTGGGGCAACAGGACCCATACCTGATTAATCCCATCAGATTATGTCCACCTCCATTGTTAATAAATCATTAGTCAGCATCTGCATTGTGATATCTTGAAAAGTACTAAGCTATTTCCAGAACCACACATTGTAATTTCAAATGGAAAACCTTGATTTCAGTCTAAGGACTTTACATCAGTTTTGGAGTAATGGGTGAAAATATTGGCAACTACATCAGCGAGTATGTGTTCAAAACATACCTCCTCCACTTTAAGTTTCGGTGCCTTGGCCAAGTCAATTAACTTGTCTTAGACTATTTCCTGACTTGTCAAATGCTAAACCATTGAAGATTGTTACTTTGACAAAAACAGCCAAAAGTATTATATACTTGGCCACTGAGATTTTTTTTTTTACTAATAAAAAATGTTTTTTATTTTTAGCTGTGATGAAAACACAAAATACAATTTATCATCTTTACCATTTCTAAGTGTAGTTTGTTCTGCAACAGATCTCCAGAACGGTTTCATTCTACAAACCTGAAAGTCTCTATGCCCCAACTAATACCTCCCTCCCCACTTCCCCTGCTCCCTATCTCTAGCAACCACCATCCCTTCTAAGAGTTCTACTACTTTAAATACCTCATATAAGTGGGCTCATACATATAGTATTATCTTGTGACTGGTTATTTCACTCAGCATGATGACCTCAAGTTTCATTCATAAATTTCCTGCCTTTTTAAGGCTGAAAAATATTTCATTGTATGTACATGCCACAATGTTTATCCATTCATCTGTTAATGGACATTTGGGTGACTTTCATCTTTTGGCTATTGGGAATAATTCTGCTAGAACATGGGTGTACAAAAAGCTCTTCAAGATTCTGTTTTTCATTATTTTGGATAAATACCCAGAAATGCAGTTGCTGGGTCATAGGGTAATTCTATTTTTAATTTTTTGAGGATCTCCCATACTGCTTACAGTGGAAGCACCATTTTACATTCCTATTGATGGTGTCCAAGAGTTCTACATCCTCCCAACAAGTTATTTACTATTCTTTTTATTAAATAGCATCCATCCTAATGACTATGAAGTGGTATCTCATTTTTATTTGCATCTCTTAATAATTTGTGATGTTCACCATCTTTCATATGCATGTTGGCCATTTGCATATCTCTGGAGATAGGTGTATTCAAATCTCTCTCCCATTTTTTTTAAATTAACTTTTAAATTTACATCCAAGTTAGTGAGCATATAGTCCAACGATGATTTCAAGAGTAGATTCCTCAATGCCTCTTACCCATTTAACTTATCCCCCCTCCCACAACCCCTCCAGCAACCTTCTGCTTGTTTTTCTTATTTGAGTCTTTTATGTTTTGTCCTCCTTCCTGTGTTAATATTATTTTTGCTTTCCTTCCCATATGTTCACCAGATTCTTACTTGTAACCTTTGATTAGAAGTGCCATTGGTGATATTTTCCATAGTACTATTGCCAGATCACACCATGGACTATTAGTGCTCTCTTTACTACTTAAAATAGAGTCATTAATGTCTTTACATCTAATCAGATTCAATTCTAGAAGCCCTAGACCCAACTGAGAAAATTCATCCTTAAAATTAAAAAATGACCCTCAGTACCAAAATCTATATTAGTCAGCATTTATCAAAGAAACAGAATCAAGAGAGAGAGAGAGGAGGGAGGGAGAGCAGAAGAAGGGTAAGAGAGAGAGGGAGAGAGATTTATAAAGTATTGGTTCACACTGATATGGAGATTGACAAGTCAAAAATCTGCAGAGTGGGCAGGCAGGCTGGAGACCCAGAGGAGCCAATGTTCCAGTTGAGTCTAAAACACTCTGCTCTAGAATCAAGAAAACCTGTTATTGCAGATGAAGTCTGAAGGTAGTCTGCTGGAGAATTCTCTCTCGCTTAGGGGAGATGAGCCTTTTTATTCTACTTAGGCCTTCAGTTGACTGGATGAAGCTCAGCCACATTAAGTAGAGCAATCTGCTTTACTCAGAGTCTACCCATTTAAATGTTAACTTCATCCAAAACACCTTCACAGATAGAAGGCAAGATGATGAAGAAATAGGGAGCTCTGTACTTCCTGCCTGCATTCCTCAAAAAAGGGCTGAAGCCAAAGGATACTGAATAGCAAGAGTCTGGGAGGAAAGCAGAGAGAGTCCACTAAGAAGATAGCCTCATAGGTGTGTGATTGTGAACTGGGGAAGATAAAAAGGGGCCGACCAAGAGCCAAGGAGGGGAGGGAGCCCTCTCTGCTGAGAGAAGAGAAAGGGAAGAGAAAGAGCAGTTGAAACGGCTCCTAGAACTGTTGCTGGAGAAGAAAAACCTCAGCTCCCCGCCCCCTCCTCATGGAGAGGGATCCTATCATCCCATCTCTAACTGCAGGGCATTCAGAGAGATTTTATCACTAACTGCAGCACTTTCTTTAGGCTGGGTGCCCTGGTCCCAGAAGGCACCAGGAGGAACACCTCCTCTACTCCCCCTACTTGATCCCGGTTAGGAAGCAGCCCAGCCTGCAGGATTGCATTTTGGGTGATATCATTAAAGCACTTGGACTAAGATCTGGAAATGAGGTGGGGCTTGGGACATAGAACTCGGCCCACCTTGGCTATGCCCGAGGCACAGAGAGATCAGACCCAAAAGAGTGATTTGCAATGCTTGTTTCAAGAAGGGACTGGGACACTGCCATTTATCTCCCTACAACCACCAAGGCGGGGCCTCAGGGAGCAGCCTGTGGACCCACAGTGGAGGCAAGATCTGCCTACATTAAACCACACCCATCCATGCGGGAGAGCTGCTAATCAATCCTTCCATCCATCCTTCCATCAGTGTGTGGGGCAACACCACCAATGATGCATTGCCATGATTAACTCTAGATCAATTCTTGCTATTCATATATATTTTCCCTTATCCCATTCTTACCTCTCCCCTCTGCTGGACTGGGCATTGTGCTTATTGATTTGCTTAAACAGTCACATTTAATTCATTCCTTTGATGCATATTCTACACCTCCATCATTACCTTCTTTTCTCCCTCTCTCTCTGGAATAATCAGACTAGTTTCTCTGGATGGCATTATTTTCATTCCTTACTCCTTGCCTCTACCATATTCTCCTTTTTCTCTCTCTGCTTAGTCAGTGTTCAATTTCTCTTTCTCCCCACCCATGTCATTTCTCTCTTTGTATATGCTCTTCCATCAGTACTGTCTCCACCCTGCTCTTCATTTGTAGCTGGGATTTCTGGTTTTATGCTTTTAGACTGCCCTTTCTCTTGTGTGTGTGTGTGTGTGTGTGTGTGTTTCTTTCTTTTTACTTGTTTGATTTGTCTGTGTGGTTGCATGCTTTTTGTCCCCTGTGTGTTTGTCTGTTTTCCTTTCCAGGACTACCTCGAGAAACAAGCCAAAGTACACATGATGGAGAATCCCAAATATCTCTATGAGTGAGGAAATAAAATAACCAAAGGCAAACAATAGAGACCAGTGGATACCATTAAAAGAACAATTCCTGTATGAACAGGCCAAGGACAGTCATGAGCCTTCTTTAATATAGCAGAACTCACAGGTGCAGAGCACACAACAGCTTTTAAAACTTATATAAGAGATAGATAGCTAGCCAAAATGACAAAATGGAAGAATTCTTCTCTAAAGAAATTCCAGGAAGAAATCACAGATACAGAATTGGTCAAAACAGATATAAGCAACATAACTGACGAAGAATTTAGAACAATAGTCATAAAATTAATCCCTTGGCTTGAAAAAGGCATAGAAGACACCAGATATACTACTGTTACAAAGATTATGGACCCTAAAAATAGTGGTGATGAATTTTTTTAAAAATGCTATAAATGAGGTACATCATAAAATAGAGGAGGCCACTGCATGGATTGAAGAGGCAGAGAGAAGAATAGGGGACTTGGCTTCCTCTTTTTCTATAATTGTGTCTGCTAAGAAAAAGAGATAAATTGATCCAGGAACATGAAAGGAAAATTCTAGAACTGAGTGATGCAATCAAACAGAACAATAGCCGTACCATAAGAATTCCAGAAGAAGAAGGGAGAGAAAGAGGTGCTGGAGGGGTACTTGAACAATTTATAGCCGAGAACTTACCCCCTCTTGAGAAGGAAACAGACACTGAAATCCAAGAGGCACAGAGAACTCCTCTCAGACATAACTTGAATCAATTTTTTGCATGACATATCTTAGTGAAACGGACAAAATATGAGAATAAAGAGAGAATTCTGAAAGTGGCTAAACAAAAATGGTCCCTAACATACAAAGGGAAACCTATCAGAGTAGTTGCAGACCTATATCCTGAAATCTGGAAGGCCAGAAAGGAATGGCAGGACATCTTCAATGTGATGAACAGAAAAAATATGCAGCCAAGAACCTTCTATCCAGCAAGCCTGTCATTAAGAATAGAAAAAGAGATTAAAATTTTCCCAAATAAACAAAACTCAAAGGAATTCATCACCACTAAACCAGCCCGACAAAAAATCCTAAGAGGGACTCTATGAGGAAAATGCTGCAAGGAACACAAGGTACCAGAAACCTACTACAAGCATAAATCCTACAGAGAACACAATGACTCTAAACCCATATTTTTCATATAATAGAACTGAATGTAAATGGACTAAATGCTCCAATCAAAAGACAAAGGGTAGGAGAATGAATAAAAAACCAAAACTCATCTATTTGCTGTCTACAAGAGACTCATTTTAGGCCTGAGAACACCTTCAGATTGAAACTGAGGGGTTGGAGAAATATCTATCATGCTACTGGAGGTCAAAAGAAAACTGGAGTAGCTATACTTATAGTGGACAAACTGGACTTTCAAGTAAAGGCAATAACAAGAGATGAAAAAGGACATTATATAATAATTACAAGATCTATCTATCAGGAAGAGCTAACAATTATAAATGTCTATGCGCCAAATTTGGGAACACACAAATACATAAAACAATCACACACAGAAACAATCTTATGGAGAAGAATATGCTAATGGCAGGGGATTTTAATACTCCACTTATGGCAATGGATACATCAACTAAACAGAAAATCACTAAAGAAACAATGGACCTGAATGACACATTGGAAAAGATGGATTTGACAGATATATTTAGAACTCTACATCCTGAGGCTATGGAATTCACTTTCTTTTTGAGTGCACATGGTACATTCTCCAAGATAGACCACATGCTGGGTCATAAAGTAGCCCTCAATAACTATAAGAATTGAGATCATACCATGCACACTATCAGAACACAATGCTATGAAACTTGAAATCAATCACAGGAAAAAGTCTGGAAAACCTCCAAAAACATGGAGGATGAAGAACACCATGCTAAAGAATGAATGGGCCAATCAGGGAAGTAGAGAAGAAATGAAAAAATTTATGGAACCAAATGAAAATGAAAATATAACAATCCAAACTCTTTGGGATGCAACAAAGGCAGTCCTAAGAGGAAAGTACATTGCAATCCAGGCCTATGTCAAGAAACTAGAAAAAGGACACATAGAAAATCTAACAGTGTACCTAAAGGAACTAGAAGCAGAGCAGCAAGCACACCCCACCCAGCAGAAGAAAAATAGAAAAAGATCTGGACAGAAATAAATAATATAGAATAAGAAAAATGGTTGAACAGATCAATGAAACCAAGAGTTGGTTTTTTGAGAAAATAAATTGGTAAACCTCTAGTAGGCTTCTCAAGAAGAAAAGAGACCACCCAAATAGACAAAATCATGAATGGAAATGGATTACAACCAGTTTCTCAGAAATACAAGCAATTATCAGGGAATTCTATAAAAACTTATGTGCCAACAAACTGGACACTGAGAAGAAATGGATAAATTACTAAACACACACGCACTACCAAAATTCAAACAGGAAGAGATAGACAATCTGAGCAGACCCATAATCAGTGAAGAAATTGAATCAGTTACCAAAAATCTCCCAACAAATAAGAGCCCTGGACTAGATGGCTTCTCTGGGGATTTCTACCAGACATTTAAGTCAGAGTTAATACCCATTCTTCTCAAGCTTTTCCAAAAAGAGAAATAGAAGGAAAACTTCCAGACTCATTCTACGAAGCCAGCATCACCTTGATTCTCAGACCAGACAGATACAGAAAAGAAAAAAAAAAAAAAGAGAGAACTACAGGCCAATATCTTTGATGAACACAGATGCAAAAATCCTCAACAATGTACTAGAAATTCGAATTCAACAGCATATACAAAAAATTATCCACCATGTTCAAGTGGGATGCATTCTTGGCCTACAGGGTTGGTTCAGTATTTGCTAATCAATCAATGTGATCCATCACATTAACAAAAGAAAAGATAAAAAACATATGATCCTGTCCATAGATGCAGAAAAAGCATTTGACAAAATACAGAATCTTTTCTTAATAAAACCCCACAAGATAGTCGGGATAGAAGGAACTTACTTAAACATCATAAAAGCCATTTATGAAAAGCTCACAGCTAATATCATCCTCAATGGGGAAAAACTGAGAGCTACCCCCTGCCCCCCCTCCCCTCCCCCCCCCGAGATCAGGAACACAACAGGGATGTCCACTCTCACCACTGTTGTTTAATATGGTGCTGGCAGTCCCAGCACAAGCAATCAGACAACAAAAGGAAATAAAAGCCATCAGAATTGGCAAAGATGAAGTCAAACTTTCACTTTTGGCAGTTGATATGATACTCTACTCAAAACCCGACCGACTCCACCAGAAGCCTACTGGAACTGATCCATGAATTCAGCAACATTGCAGGGTATGAGATCAATGTACAGATATTGGTTGCATTTTTATACACCAATAACGAAGCAACAGAAAGAGAAATCAAGACACTGATCCCACTCACAATTGCTCAAAAAACCATAACATAACCTAGGAATAAACCTAACCAAAGATGTAAAAGATCTGTATGATGAAAACTATAGAAAACTTATGAAGGAAATTGAAGAAGACACAAAGAAATGAAAAAGTATTCCATGCTCATGGATCGAAGAATAAACATTTTAAAAATGTTATTACCCAAAGAAATCTACACATTCAATGCAATCCCAATCAAAATTGCACCAGCATTCTTCTCAAAGGTAGAATAAACAAACCTAAAATTTGTATGTAACCACAAAAAACCTCAAATAGTCAAAGTAATATTGAAGAAGAAAACCAGAACAAGAGGCATCACAATCCCAGACTTTAGCCTCTACTACAAAGCTGTAGTTCTCAAGACAGTGTGGGATTGGCACAAAAACAGACACATTGACCAATGGAATAGAATAGAGAACCCGGAACTGGACCCACAAATATATGGCCAATTAATCTTTGACAAAGCAGGGAACTCTATCTAATGGAAAAGGGACAGCCTCTTTAACAGGTGGTGTTGGGAGAACTGGACAACAACATGCAAAGGAATGAAACTAGACCACTCTCTTACACCATACACAAAAATAAACTCAAATGGATGAAGGACCTCAATGTGAGACAGGAAACCATCAAAACCCTAGAGGAAAAAGTAGGAAACAACCTCCTTGACCTCAAACGCAGCAATTTCCTACTCGATACATCCCCAAAGGCAAGGGAATCAAGAGCAAAAATGAACTACTGTGATCTCATCAGGATAAAATGCTTCTGCATGGCAAAGGAAACAATCAACAAAACGATAAGCAACTGATGGAATGGGAAAAGATAGTTGCAAATGACATATCAAATAAAGGGCTAGTATACAAAATCTAAGGAACTCATCAAACTCCACACAGGAGAAATAATCCAGTGAAGACATGGGTAAAAGCCATGAACACTTTTCCGAAGATAACAACATCCATATGGCCAATAGATACATGAAACCACACTGATATACTCCCTCATGCCGGTAAGAGTGGCTAAAATGAACAAATCAGGAGACTGTAGATGTTGGCGAGGATGGAGAGAAATGGGCACCCTACTACACTGTTGGTAGGAATGTAACCTGGTACAGCCCCGCTGGAAAACAGTGTGGAGGTTCCTCAAAATATTAACAATAGAACTCCCCTATGACCCAGCAATAGCACTGGTAGGGATTTGCTTCGGCTAAAAATACAGAAGTGCTGATGCATAGGGACACATGAACCTCAATGTTCATAGCAGCACTTTCAACAATAGCCAAATCATGGAAAGAGCCTAAATGTCCATCAACTGATGAATGGATCAAGAAGATGCGATTTATCTATACAATGGAATACTACATGAATGAGAAAGAATGAAGTCTGACCATTTGTAACAATGTGGATCAAACTCAAGGGTGTTATGCCAAGCAAAATAAGTCAGGCAGAGAAAGACAGATACCATATGTTTTCAGTTATAAGTGGAACAGGAGAAACTTACCAGAGGACAATGGGGGAGGGGAAGGGGAAAAGTAATTGGGGAGAGGGAGGGAGGCAAATCATGAGAGACTCTTGAATATTAAGAACAAATTGTGGGCTCATGGGGGATGGGGAGAAGGGAAGGGGGGTGATGGGCTTGTAGGTGGGCACTTGCAGGGAGGAGCACTGGGTGTTATATGGAAACCAACTTGACAATAAACTATAAAAGAAAAATAATAAAATTTTTAAAAAAGGTTCAAACAGAAAAAAAGCAGGTATTAAAATGTATAAGGAATATTGGCAGTAGTGGCAGTAGTGGAGTGGAATGGTGGGGGTGGCTAATAGATAAGTTGTATTTCAAGGACTGAGAAATTGAAACACATCTTACTCCTCTATTTTATTAAGACTGCATATAGCGCATCTGTATTCTGATTGTTAAATATATTTTAAAAGTGTTACTTTTTAGCCTAGAATTTCTCTAATAGCATTTTGTAATAGTGTGAAATCATATGATTTCACTTTAAATAAAGGATAATAAAGAATGTCTTTTTAAGTAAAATATACATATATATGTGTATATATATATAGCCCTGACAAATTGACATATAAAATTCACCCCACACTCCATACAAGTCACCCCAAAATAGATTTTTCCTGCCTTCCACTTCTGCATTCATACTAACACCAGAGTCAACCTTAAGTGCAAGTCAGATTACATCTTTTCCTGCTTAAAACTATTGAATTATTTTACATTTCACAAAGGACAAATGCCAAATTCTTTAAAACCACCTTTTTAAGCCTCCTACATTTCTCACCTGACTTCAATCTCTCTTTCCAAGTGTACTTCCTACCCCCTCAGAACTGATTTAATCCACAATAACTCCTTCTCGTCCAGCCTACAGAACTATTTACATTTCTTACAACACACCAAATTTTCATGTCTGCATCTTTTTCCATTCTCTTCCCTCTTCCTTCACTCCTCCCCCATTCACCCATTCTCAACTATATTTGCCTATAAAGCATGTATCAAAAATCCAAGAACCACCTTAAGCATCTCCTCCTCAGAGATGCCTTTACTGACTTCTAGTCAACGTTATTTACTTCTTGATCTTACCACTGAATTATGCCACTATAGCATCACTCTGAAATGTCCTCATTTTCTCTTTGTGTCTGTCTGTAGGTTTGTTAAATCTAAGAACTCTTTTCTTTCTAAGTGTCTGATTCCCATTAAGAACACAAAAATTGTAGAATGAATGAAAGAGGAGAGATTAGATAAATAAGTTGAGGCTTAATTTGGTAGAGAATCACTAAAGGTTTTAATTAAAAATCTCTTCCTTGAAAAAAGAAAGAAAGAGTTGTGTTTAAGAAGATCAATCTGCCACTGATGGGTAGAAGGGCAAGATGGAGGAAAGAAAAGGAAGGCAAGGAGGCTATGTAGGTGATTCTAATAGTCCAAGGATAAAGTAAGAAAGAATTAAACCAGATAAATGGAATAGAAATAGGAGATGCTCCTATTTTTGAATAGTTTCCCCTTCTTTAGAATATGAGGTAGAATTGTATTTTCTTTGGCCCTTTGTATCATGGCTACATGATTTTCTTTGGCCACTGATATGTGACTGGAAGTGATATGTGCTACATCTAAACAGAAGCTCAAAGAGCAAATATATCATCTGCCACATTCTGATTTTAAAGTCTCAAGGATCATGAAAATGTGTCAAGCTGTAACCTCTGCCAGTCTGGTTCCCTAAAAGACAGTATTGAGCAGAGTTCCTCCACCAGCCTGTATTGGACATGTGCAATGAATGAGTAACTTTTCTTAGGTTAAATAAATGAGATTTTGGAACTATCTGTTACTACAGCAAAACCTAGCATATCCTGACTTACCAGGATTTGGCAACCGATGGAAGAGAGGATGAGTAGAATAAAATACTAACACTCAGCAAGAGGGAATATAGAATTTTTAGCTTGAATGACTGAGTCTGCCGTATGTTGTTGTTCGTGGTGTGCACTGCACAACTGCACACCTCCCATTCACATCACAATCTACCTGAAGTGGGGCCCTCAGAGTTATGTCATGCATAACCTGCACAGATACACACAACATCCGTGGGAATGATTCATTGAGAAAAAGTATATATTTATTGTCCATTGACTCTTAAAGGACATTCTGAATACTGCAAATACAAAGGCAAAATAGAGTTTTTCACTCTGTGATGTGGTCGGGGGCCAGCACAATGTGGCAGATGCTCTGATAAATCTGATAGATCTGAGTTGTAGTTGAGCTGGAGTTTGAAGACTGATTTGGAATTGTTCATGCAGAGAAGGGAAGTAAGTCATTTAAGTGTAAGAAACAGGTAAAAGTCCACGGCATTTTAGAGAAACTGCAACAGATCTAGGGAGCTATAGTTTAAGAATAAATTTTGGAGATGAGTAGAAATTGTAGGAAAAAGATTGGAAAGTTAAGTTGAGGTCATTTTGAAAGATTTTGTATTCTGTCAGAGATTTAGGGTTTATTTCTGGAACAAGAGTCCTAGAATCTTTTTAATTAGTTGAGTGTTGTATTTCAGTTTTATGTTTTAAAAACATATTAATAGGAGATTTCTATCATACTGTTGATTGAAATAAGGATATTATATCTAAAAGGGGAAGCTGATATATTCTGCTTGGGATCTTTTGATTAGCCTTCTGATTTGAAAAAAAATCATTATTACTTGCAAAAAAATAACTGAGTTAAATTTTATTAATACTGATCACATGGATGGATCCAACTCCATCATCGGTGCTACTTTGAAATTTTATTGACTTGATGTAGCTTGGAATACATGGGCCATCATTTAGAACCTGGAAATCTTTGTGTCATGCAAAGATTGCCTCTCTTCTATTGATATGTAATCATGTGGGGCCATAAACAATAACACTCCGAGCTAGAGAACTTTTTGAGAACTTATAAAGAGCAAAGGTCACCCAATTATAATCTGAATTTACAATTCCTCTAGAGAGCAAAGTCCAATTGGATGAGCTTTGTGTCTGATCTTTTTTGTTTTTTGGCTTTTAAAGTCTTCCCCAGACTGACATTTACTATGATAGATTGCCACCTGTATCCTGGGCAATGATTTCTGGTTAATGTTTGTCAGTTCAGGCATTACTATAAAATGCTAGCATCTAGATCTGCTGCATCACCAGAATTTGAAATAAGACCTTTAGGCATTCTTCCTGCTCTGAAATTACTGCTTTCAGCCCAGTGTAGACCCTTAGTTACCCTATTTATAAGTTTCTCAGATACATCATTTAGTGTTAACAATTTGAACTGTCCTCTGCTTTCCTCTCCTTTTTCATTGAATAAATAAAAATTGGGCACTAAAGAATGTCCTAGCGATGTCACAAATGACCCATCATGATAACACAGCTGGTCCCTGGAAATCTCCCTCTGACTATGAAAATGCACTGAACTTTAAGGCCTTTATACATTGGTGAGGAATTCATTAAAAAGCAACCTTCAGAATGAAGAGAAAATCAGAGAGTTATAAATGGCCTGGTGAGAAATAGATGTCAAAGTAGCTGCCAGATGTTGGCATATCCAGAGTCAAAAGAGAACTTAATTTGAATTTTGATTCACTTGAGGAGAGGGCACAATAATTATTGCCTCCCAAGGATTATTGTCCCAGAGACCTGCAGAACACTCCCCCAAACTGAGAAATATTTGTGGTAGGGATCTAGTGTCTGGCACAGAGTAATCACTCCATTAATATTAGCTATTAATATTATTCCACTGAACTGAGAAATAAATTTAAAATTTAAAGTTGAACTTAAAATCAAGTACTCCTTTGGCTTTTATACTAATTAACACATAGCCAATGATTCAAACTATATACATCTTTAATCCTTCTGCCAAATTTATAATGTGATGCGACGGCTCCCCTGCCCCTTGATAATGCTGCAGATGGCAAGACAAGACTGCTGATGTCTGATAATATGTGCTCCCCACCATGTTCAATAGAGATATTTTGAAAAATGTGATTTAACTAAAGGAATCTGTGGAACTGAAATAAGAAACCTTCCTAATAATAAGATTGGCCATTTTGCAGCCTTTGGGAATAAGTATAGTTACAGCTTGAGGAAAATGCACATCTCACTAGGTTTCATATTTACAACCATTATCTCATTTGATTTTCTCAGCAGTCCTATGAGGTAGATATTCTTATTTCTTTTCACATATGAGGAAACAGATTCAGGAACTGGCCCTCATCACACAGTCAGTAATTGGTGTGCTGTGATTTGAATCCAGACTGGCTGAATCCAAAGTCTGTGTTTTTAATCACTACGATTCATGGCTTTCCCACTAGTGCAAGTTCAGTCTAAGTTTTATTCCTCTCTTTGCATTATTTTATGCATCAAGAGGCTTCACAAATGTGATTCCTTAGACTGTCTGAATGATTGAGTGAACCTCAATGCAAAGATTGTTAGGTTTCTCTAAAACACCCCTTCTTTGATAAATCTCTCAAAGGGAATAGTCCAGGGATAATAAATCGAGGCATCTTGGGGACTCATGGGAATTTACCTCTGTGACTGATGGAATCAGTGGGCTGTCACCTGCATACATAGTAAATAAAGCCATGGAAATGCATGAGATTGCCACCTGAAAATTGACATTGGTTTGTTCATTTTCTTACGGGAAGAATACAATTGAAATGAAGGGAGCTGAGGGGAACCATAAGAGTGATTAATAGAAAGATACAGAGTTTAGATTAGAAAACGAGAAAAGAAAATAGAAGGTTTTATTATTATTATATTACCATGTCTTCAAAGTATGCCAGCACCCCTTTTCAGTGCAATCACAGAGTATACAACACCCTACTAAGCACCATGGAAGACAAAGAGCACGAGAGAAGGAAGGAGAGAGAGGTGCTCTTTTCCTAAGGAGCCAATGCTTTAATTAACATATTAAAAGTTAATTTGTAGTGGGTTGAAGGGCAGGCACATGAACAGTATGAGCACATGTTCATCACCCAAAGCCACCTTTACTGATATCATTTCATATAATTTGTCTCTAAGCAAATGAACCTAAAAGAAAACCCAAGCTCTCTTGACCAGCAAAGGCTAAGCAGGATATGAAATGCAATGTGTCAAAGGCATGCAAGCAAAGCATTATTTAAATAGACAAAATAAACCAAGGCAAAAGACTGTCTTTTATGATATGGTAAAGGAAGGCAGATAATTAATGATCCAAGTGCCAGAGAACCTTGGTACCTTCATTTGCCTCAAATTTTAGTAAGGGGATAATTTAAAAAAAAATGATTATAAAAGAGTTTCACCCAGGATTATTTAAATATGGATTTTTCAGCCTTATTTTTTACAGCAAAAATGCACTTATTTTTAATTTGTATGCAAAATAAAGTGCAGACATTTTAGTGGGTCTGAGATAATCACCAAGGTACCTTTCAAGGGTATATGGTCAACTCTTTAGAAATCTTTACATATCAACTTCCAAACCATAGTTACATGGAAATGATAATGAAGTAGAGTGAGCATTACATTTTAAGGAAATAATGAGCTGAAAGATTTAAAAAGAGAAAGAAAGATATTCTCCTTTAAATTCAAGGAGCAGGGGGATAACAACTTCTAACAGACCGTGGATTTGAGCTTCCATGGAAAATTGTGAACATTTCCCTTTGAGACATTTCAAACTAGGGTGAATCATGTTTCTAGCAAAGTCTTTTCTAATTAAGTCTTCTGTATCTCTCTATAGGATGTGGGATTAGCTGTGTCTCTGACTCCCATGCCTTTCCCAGCATTTAATTCCAGTTGGAAAACTTTAATGTGAAACCACACTTCCATCCTTTAAGGTCATAGCTGTTAAGAACTTACTCATGAGTGTGGCTTATTGGTTGCTCTGAAGAACAGTTCCCAGAGAGTGATGTGGCTCAGGGACAACAGTGCACATGGTAGGCATTAAATTCATTCTGAGTGTTTTTTAATCGACAAACTCTGACCACAATTGGAGAACATCTCTCTGCCGCTGAGCCTCCCTAGTATAAAATCTATCTCCATGTCACAGTCCTCATGACAAGGGATGGGTTGAGTATTCAGGTTTAGCAATCTGTCAATGGTCAAGCCCTTTGCCATTTAGACAGTCACCACTTATCTGCTCACTTGGGTTCTGGAGGCAAATAATGACCACCACTCAGGTTTTAATGATAGTTTCACTTTGAAGTATTATTCCAAAGAAAAAGACAACTCAGCACAAAATAAAGTTCTCCCTGGACTACTATGACCATCTGATACCAGAAGATGAAAAGGAACACTCTTTGGTAGTATAAGCTATTTAGTACCCATTAATACACAACTCATCCTTTCTGAATAAAGGATATCACAGAGATCTGGCCAAATTAGAAGGTGCGGAAGCTCTTGGGGACAAACAGAGACATTTTACTGCACATACCTATGCTCAGAGGAAGCTTCAAAGATTCCACATACCCTGGGCCAGATGAAGGCTTTAAGTCTCACTAAGGAGCACTGCACATCTGGACTGTATCTTCCAGACTAAGTATTAATCCTGGAAGACTGGATATGCATATTGCTTTTCCACAGCTGAGATGTAAAAATACCCCATAGTGTCTCTCTTTTTATTTTTCTGGATTATTGTCAGTTTAAATGTCTTGGTTTAAAGGTGTCAGTGAAAAAGCTAACAGAACTTCATTTGAAAAGGAAGGGTGCCAAGAGACACGATAACTTAAAAATCAACCTCAATCCAGTTAATACTTTGGTTTTCTTCAATAAGAGAATGATTTAAGCTGAAATGAGCAAAACCCTTGATTAACCAGAGATTCAGGTAGAACTTCTTGATAGCTTAAAATTAGGACAAAAATAATATTTTTAGGAAGTTTAGAATTTAAATACACATAAAAACACACACATAAAATTAATTCCTTGGTTACCTAAATATATCAGCTTATCAGTATGAATGGCAGATTTATTAAAATTCAAGGGAAATTAATCAGAGGTTCAAGTTCACTTGGTCAACATAGGTGTTGGTCATTTTTACAACAGTTTAGACCCTGGGGGGGGGGGGTGAGTATTTAAAGTCTGGTTGTCTGTTTTGTTTGCTTGTTTTGTTTTTTGCTTTTTGTTTTTCTTTCATTTGCCTTTTGCTTCATGGTTCCCTCAAACCAAACATTTTATATCTTTTCTTACACCAAGATTCAAAAAAGGAGTACAATGACTTAAGCAATAATACTACATCTCTGAAGTGGCAGAGACTGAATCCAAGAGTCTCTGACACCAATAATTTTGCTATACTCACTGTGCATGGTGACTATGACTCATTCATTTGTAAAACGAGGTAATATCTACTTCACAAAGTTTAAGAAGATAACACGTTTAGCCTGTAGAACAATGTCTGACATCTGGTAGGCATCCACAAAACAAAATGTGATGACAGTAGTACTAATGGTGGTTAGGGCTATTATAAGAAGTGCCAGGAAGACCTGCCCCCCTGAATGGTTTGAGAATAATATCCCAAGTTCTTTAAAAGAAAAATAATTCTGACTATAAAGCACAAACTAATACCCAAAATCTGCCTGCCCTTATTTCTTGCAAGAATAGATAGTTTCACCAATAGATTTGGTCACACACCATAGTTCACAGGTAAGCGCTGACTGGGTCAAAGATATTTTGCAGTAGTCCATAAAGAAGAAAAAAAATATGGCCACCTCAAAACTTATATCACCATGATTAGAAAGTACTAGATTAATTGTCTAATAAGTACATCTGAAATTTTCATTCATTAAGCTCAACCCAGAATCAGAGAAATCTAGTTAAAACCAAAACAAACACAAAAACACATTTCATATAGACACACATATTTTAGCTCATAATGAATGAAGATGTTCTAGCTACATCCTCTGTTTAGAGGTCTCTCACATATGTAGTTCTGTTATGATGGCAGGGAAAACGTTGGAAACTGCCAAGAAGAAACCCTGCTTGAGGCGAGAAGCTTTTGATAGCCCACTAAAGGAGTAGAAAACATCGAGCAAGTAAGTGTAACATTCAATATGGGTGGGCTCTGTCCTACCCTCTCAGCTCCATGAGCATCTGAAGGAAAATACTGAAAGGAACTAGAGAGAAAGTTATCAATAACCTCAGAGTGAAAAGAGTTTCCTATTTGTATGCAATTTCTCTCAAGGGATATACTTCTCTGTTCTTTGTTTCATTTTATTAACATACACATGTATACATACATACATACATACCCAGACTCATAAAGTAGCTGTAGCAACAAGCATGTCTAGCTTTCAAGACACAAGGAATAGAGTATTAATGCTACATATTCCCATTTTCTTTAAAGTTTATTTCTTTCGTTTGAGAAAGAGAGAGAGAGAGAGGGAGAGAATCCTAAGCAGGTTCTGTGCAGTCAGCACAGAACCCGACATGGGGCTTGATCTCACAAATTGTGAGATCATGACCTGATCTGAAATCAAGAGTCTGACACTTAACCAATTGAGTGACCCATATGCCTCTACATATTTCCAATTTTAAATCACTTTTGGCAATTCTAATTTATGAGGTAGTGACTTAACAATAACACGACTATTTTATAAAACAAATTGTAAATTATTATTTAATCCTAACACTTCTCTAACATATTCATCTTCAAATCTGCAACAGGGGGTGCCTGGGTGGCTCAGTCCGTTTAGCAGCTGACTTTAGCTCAGGTTACGATCTCACAGTTTGTGAGTTCGAGCCCCAAGTCGGGCTCTGTGCTGACAGCTCAGAGCCTGGAGCCTGCTTCAGAGTCTGTGTCTCCTTCTCTCTCTGCTCTTCCCCTGCTCATGCTCTGTCTCTCAAAAATAAATAAAACACTAAAAAAATTTTTTTTAATCAGCAACAGTATCCCTTTTATTATCTATACCTCACCTAGGAAAATAAAGGACCAACATGAGGAATATTCCATCCGAGGAACCTGAAAAAGGATGGTCTCTTAGCTCCTTTAGATCAAATCCCAGCAATGGAATAGAATCTAGTTTCCCATGTCTTTCCCCTCTCTTATTCACACGGCCATATTGGGTAATTAAAGAAAAAACAGATATGGAAAATTCCTCTGAGAACATTAAATTAATTCTCTGTGAAATTTCATTATTTTATCCTTAAATGGTA
Organism: Helogale parvula; assembly: GCA_004023845.1. Lineage (NCBI taxonomy): Eukaryota > Metazoa > Chordata > Mammalia > Carnivora > Herpestidae > Helogale > Helogale parvula. The sequence goes on along the minus strand of PJEM01003416.1, from coordinate 168,644 downwards.
TGGTGTAGGTTATAAATGTAGTCAGATAGCAATTGCGTTAGAAGAGGCTGCAGTGTAAATTTTTTTAAAACCCTGAATTTCATTACCAAAACAGAACTAGAGACATCATAAATGAATGTGGGCTTTAATCTTTGAACGAATATAAGACTCACACTCAACTGTGTGACTCTTTGCACATCATCAGGAAGAGATATAATTTCCCATTAACTGTTGCATCAAGCTTTTAGTTCAAGTAGAGTCTTGCTCACTAAAACTAAAAACAAAACAAGGTCTTACCCAATTTTATTTCTTTTTGCAGGGTTGACCTAATAGGTGTCTTGGGTAAAAGCTTACTTTTTTTTTTTTTTAATGAGCTAAAGGAGAAGGAATCCTTAATAGATAAGCCTAAGGCATTCTGAAATATACTTGCTAAATAATAAACTTATCAATTTCTTCCAAATGAATAAATTATTAATTCTCATTCAGCTCTACCAACCTAACAGTCAGAAAATGCAGGTGCCAAGAAAGAGAAATGAATCTCAGCAGAGTATACAGTATGCAATAAGAGGGTCAAGGCTGACATTAGATAGAAACCTTAGAGACAATGCCTTAAAACATAGGAAGAGCAATTTTCAATTAAACATTAGGAGAATCTATTGCAATTTTAAACATTTTCAGCTATACAGCAGAGAAAATGCTAAAGGACAGGAAAAGGTGCCCACCTGAAATATTTGAGATCCATTGATATTGATTCATATCTCTAATAAAATAATTCTACACTAGAACTAGCATTGGTGATGGAAGGGTGTGTGTCCAATCCTGTTCAAACCTGATGTTTTAAACATATATGCCTCAATATTTATTTCAATAACTCAAAGTAAGTAGTCCATTTTTATAAGGGTGAAAGTGGTTTTTCCACATTTCCCCAAATTTAATTGCAAAAACATCCATTTGTTATAGATTCTATGTCAGAACTTGAATAGGGTACAGGAGAAATGGCTCATCTCTGATCCATAATGATGAAGCCTCATCTGGAAGATACTACCAAGGAAGGCTCAGAACTGGAATCATCTGAAGGCTATCACTTGCATGCCTGGCAATTGATAATGGCTTTCACCTGGGACTTGATTTAGGCCTGTCAACCAGATCACCTACAGGTGGCTTCTTCATGGAGCCTGGGATTCTTCCAAATTTGGTGACTGGGATCCAAAAGTGAGTGTCCCAGAGAAAGAGCCAGATGAAAGCTGTACCACCTTTTGTGGGCAGCCGCAAATGCTGACCTACATTCAAGGAGTGAAAATTAGGCTTCGCCTTCTGATGGGAGAAATAGCAAGGTTCTGCAATTGTAGAACTGGAAACATGGCTGTGGACAGTTTTTGAAACACAGCCTGCCAAAGTGATTGTTTCTTTTTCTTTTTCCTTCTTTTCTATGTGTATGTGTTGTGTATCTGTGTGTGTTTGTATATCCTACCTGTGCTATCTTATAGTTTCTAGAAAAAATAGCAAGTCACAGAGCACATTTCTAGCAAATTCTAATAATATTTTGGTCATATGTTATCAATCAGCTCATCTCAGATTAATAACTTTTACACCTGGGGTTATTGTGGTAAGTTTACCTAATGGTCATTCTGACAAAGATGTTTTGGAGCTCATACTTGAGGAAAAGAGAAAGGAACAGAACTTGAAAGTGTTAATCATTGGAAAGAAGTCCAGAATGGGGAAGAGATTTTTAAAAGAGGAATGAAGACAGATGCTGGGATTTGAGTCTATTGAGGACAAGGATTTAGGATGCGAAGAAAACATCTCTTTGCTGAAAAGGATTAAATGTTTCTTGGTGTGTGTAAAGCTTCTGATAATTTTTAGAAATTAGTTGTTTGACTTCAGGACATGTTATTTCCCTGCATATTACTCAGTAAACATTTTAATGAAAAACACTGTCATTTACTTATCAATAGATATTGTAGTCCCACTTTAATGTTCTGGGAACACACAGGTGATGCTTCTTTTATGCACCAAGCTTCTCTGGGTGTTTGAATACCCTTCTCTGTCCTGGTTCTCCTGCTCTGATGAAATGAGGACACTTATGGGTGATGGGCTGGTCACACAACTAACTCCCTGGACTGAAATAGCCAGAACAATGAGAACCCTGATCTAATGCAAATGGGGGTCAACAAAAACATGGAGAAGAAAGAATGATCTCTTCCTTTGAAAACCACATCCCCCATGAATATACCTTTTTGACTTTAGAATTGATTTTTCAGTGCAGACTTATAAAGAGACCAATTTCAAAAGTATGTGCTGCACTACTGTATTGTTTGTAATAGTAAAAACTGAAAAGAGGCGCAAGATGGTGGAGAAATAGGGAATTCCGTACTTCCAGTCTGCATCTCTCAAACAAAGAAGGGCTGAAGCCAGAGGACGCTGAACCTCTAGAGTCTGGGAGGAAAGGAAACAGAGTCCACTAAGACAGCCTCAGAGGTGAGTGATTTTGAACTGGGGAAGTTAAAAACAGGGCGAGACCCAGAGGCATGGAGGGGAGATGAGGGAAAGAAAAAGAATAGCTGGAACTGCTCCTAGAACTATCCCTGGAGAAGAGAAAAGCCTCAGCCTGATATGGAGAGGGATCCTATCATCCCATCTCTAAAAACAGGGTGTTTGGAGAGACAGCCTATCTCTAACTGTGGAGCTTTCTTTGGGCTCATTGCCCGGTCCCAGAAAATCCCTCCAGGCTAGATGGTACGCAAGGGACTCAGTTGGCATCAGGAGGAACCTGTCCCCTACTCGATCCCTGGCTAGAAAGTGCCTGGCCTCCAGGATTACATTTCAGACAGTATCAGTAAAGCTCTTGGTCTAATCTAGAAATGAGGCTGGGCATGGGACATAGAACACAACCCACATTAGTGTGCCCCCAGCACAGGGAGTTCAGACCCAAAAGAGTGATTTGCAATGCTTGGTTCAAGAAGGGACTGGGGGGCAGCCATTTTTCTCCCCACAGCCAATAAGGTGGGGCCTCAGAGAGCAGCCCGTGGGACCCACAGTGGAGGCCACCAAACCACACCCAATCCACACTAGGGAGTTTTTTTGGTTTTGTTTGTTTGTTTTGTTTTGTTTTTTTTATAACCGGAGCATAGGGCCAGACCAACATTGATGCATTTCCGTGGATTAATTCTAGATCAATTCTTGCTGTTCATATATATTCTACCTTATCTCATTCCTATCTCTCCCCTCCACTGGACTGGCAATTCTGGTTATAGGTTTTCTTAAACAGTCATATTAAATTCATTCTCTTGATGCATATTCTATACCTCTGTGGTTACCTTCCTTTCTCTCATTCTGAAATAATTAGACTATTTAGTTTCTCTGGGTAACATTATTTTCATTTCTTTCTCCTTGCCTCCTACCATATCCTCTTTTATGTCTCTCTAAGACTTTTAGTCTCTGCCTGATCAACTTCTCTTTCTCCCCACCTCTGTCATTTCTATCTTTGTATATGCTCTCCCATCAGCCCTGCCTCCACCCTGCTCTTTATTTGTAGCTAGGAGTTCTGGTTTTATGCTTTTAGACTGCCCTTTGTCTTTTGTTGTTTTTTTTTTTTTATTTCATTTTTTTTCCCTTTCCATTTACTTGTTTGCTTGATTTGCCTGTGCGTTTCCATGCCTTTGTTTCCTGTTTGAATGTATGTCTGTTTTCCTTTCCAGGGCAACCTCAAGAAACAAGCCAAAGTACACATGGTGGAAACTCAAATATCACTGTGAGTAGAGAACTAAAATAACAAAAGCACAAGAGACACCAAGGGACACCATTAAAAGAATACTTCCTAAGGGGACAGACAGTGGACAGTCAATAAGCCTCCTTTAATACAGCACAACTCATGGGTACAGAGAGCATAACAAGCTATTAAAACTTACAAGAGACTAAAAGCTAGCCAAAATGATGAAACAGAAGAAATCTCCTCTATAAAGAAATTCCCGGAAGAAGTCACAGCTAAAAAATTGGTCAAAACAGATATAAGCAACATAACTCACCAAGAATTGAGAACAATAGTCATAAAGTTAATGGCTGGGCTTGAAAAAGACATGGAAGACACCAGAGAAGCTATTGCTACAAAGATTATGGACCTTAAAAATAATTGTGATGAATTAAGAAATGCTATAAGTGAGGTGCATAATAAAATAGAGGCAGTCCCTGCACAGATGGAAGAGGCAAAGAGAATAGGTGATTAGAAGACACGATTATAGAAAAAGAGGAAGCAGAGAGAAATAGATAAATTGATCCATGGGCACAGAAGGAGAATTTGAGAACAGAGAGATTCAATCAAATGGAACAATATCCATATCATAGGAATACGAGAAGAAGGAGAAAAAGAGGCTGAAGGAGTACTTGAACAAATTGTAGCTGAGAACTTCCCCAATCTCAGGAAGGAAACAGACCTTGAAATCCAAGAGGCACAGAGAACTCCCGTCAGACATAATTTGAATCGATCTTCTGCACAACATATCATAGTGAAACTGGCAAAAATATAAAGATAAAGAGAGAATTCTGCAAGCAGCTAGGGATAAAAGGGCCCTAACGTACACAGGGAAACCTATCAGGGTGGTTGCAGACCTATCTACTGAATCTTGGAAGGCCAGAAAGGAAAGGCAGGAAATCATCAATGTGATGAATAGAAACATATGCAGCCAAGAGTCCCTTATCCAGCAAGCCTGTCATTCAGAATAGAAGGAGAAATATAAAGGTTTTCCCAAACAAACAAAATTGGAAGAATTCATCACCACTAAACCCACCCTACAGGAAATCCTAAGGGGTACTCTATGAGAGAAATGCTGTAAGGAACATAAGGTACCAGAGACAACACTACAAGCATAAATCCTACAAGGACACAATAACACTAAGCCATATTTTTCAATAATAACACTGAATGTAAATGGACTAAATGCTCCAATCAAAAAGACATAAGGTATCAGAATGGATTAAAAAGAAAAAGCAAAATCCATCTATTTTCTATCTATAATACAGATAGACCTGAGGACACCTTCAGATTGATAAGAAGGGGATGGGGAAATATCTATCATGCTACTGGAAGTCAAAAGAAAGCTGGAGTAGCCATACTTATATCAGACAAACTGAACTTTAAAGTAAAGACAGTAGAGGCACCTGGGTGGCTCAGTCGGTTAAGCATCCGACTTCAGCTCAGGTCATGATCTCACGGTTTGTGGGTTCGAGCCCCCCCACCAGCTTTGGATTCTGCGTCTCTCTCTCTATCTCTCTCTCAATGTGCCTCCCCCATTCATGCTCTGTTTGTCTCTGTCTCAATAATAAATAAACAAAAAAATTTTCATATAATAAAGGCAGTAACAGATGAATAGGGCATTATATAATAATTACAGGGTCTATCCATCATGAAGAGCTATGTCAATGGACCAAATTCAAGGGCACCCAAATACATAAAACAATCACAAAAAGACACAATCTTATTGGTAAAAATGTGCTAGAGAACTTTAATACTCCACTTACAGCAATGGATACATCGACTAGACAGAAAATCACTGAAGAAATAATGGACCTGAATGACACATTGGAACAGATGGATTTGACAGATATATTCAGAACACTACATCCTGAGGCTATGGAATTCGCTTTCTTCTCGAGTGGACATGGTACATTCTCCAAGATAAACCACATACTGGGTCATAAAGCAGCCCTCAACAAATATAAAAGAATTGAGATCACACCATGCACACTTTCAGATTACAATACTATGAAACTTGAAATCTATCACAGAAAAAGTCTGGAAAATCTCCAAAAACATGGAGGTTAAAGAACACCCTACTAAAGAATGAAAGGGTCAATCAGGCAAGTATAGAAGAAGTTAAAAAATATGTGGAGACAAATGAAATTAAAATACAACAATCCAAACTTTGGGATGCAGCAAAGGCAGTCCTCAAAGAAAAATACATTGCAATCCAGGCCTATTTCAAAAAACTAGAAAAAGTGCAAATTCAAAATCTAAAAGAGCACCGAAAGGAATTAGAAGGGAAGCAGCAAGAACACCCTAAACCAGCAGAATAAGAGAAATAACAAATACCAGGAAAGAATAAACAATATAGAACCTAAAAAAACAACACTTGAACAGATCAATGAAACTAAGAGTTGGGTTTTTGAGAAAATAAACAAAATTAAGAAACCTCTAGCCAGGTTTCTCAAAAAGAAAAGAGAGAGCACCCAAATAGACAAAATCATGACTGAAAATGGATTTATTGCAATCAATTCCTAAGAAATAAAAGCAATTATAAGGGAATACTATCAAAAATTATATCCCAACACACTGGACAACTGAGAAGAAATGGACAAATTCTTAAACACACATGCACTACCAAAATTCAAACAGGAAGAGATAGAAAATCTGAACAAACATATAACCAGTGAAAAACTGAATCGATTAACAAAAATCTCCCAACAAATAAGAGCCCTGGGCCAGATGGCTTCCCTAGGGAATTCTACCAGACATTTAAGTCAGAGTTAATACCTATTCTTCTCAAGCTATTTCAAAAAATAGAAATGGAAGGAAACCTCTGGATCATTCTACAAAACCAGCATCACTTTGATTTTTGAACTGGACATAGACCCAGCAATAAAAAGAAAACTACAGGCCAATATCCTTGATGAATGCAGATGCAAAAATCCTCAACAAGATACTAGCAAATTGAATTCAATAGCATATAAAAAGGATTATCCACCAGGCTCAAGTGGGATTCATTCCTGGGCTGTAGGGCTGGTTCAATATTCTCAAATCAATCGATGTGATCCATCACATTAACAAAAGAAAAGATAAAAACCATATGATCCTGTCAATAGATGCAGAAAAAGTGGTATAGTTGACATATATTTGACAAAATACAGCATCCTTTCTTAATAAAGACCCTGAGAGAGAAAGTCAGGATAGAAGGAACTTACTTAAACATCATAAAAGCCATTTGTGAAAAGCCCACAGCTAATGTCATCCTCAATGGGGAAAAACTGAGAGCTTTTCCCCTGAGATCAGGAACACAACAGGGATGTCTACTCTCACCACTGTTGCTTAACACAGTGCTGGAAGTCCTAGCTTCAGCAATCAGACAACAAAAGGAAAGAAAAGCCATCAGAATTGGCAAAGATGAAGTCAAACTTTCACTTTTGGCAGTTGACATGATACTCTATGTGGAAAACCTGACAGATTCCCACCAGAAGTCTACTAGAACTGATCCATAAGTTCAGCAACGTCACAGGGGACAAAAATCAATGTACAGAAACTGGTTGCATTTTTATACACCAATAATAGAGCAAAAGAAAGAGAAATCAAGAAACTGATCCCACTCACAATTGCACAAAAAGCCATTAAATACCTAGGAACAAACCTAACCAAGATGTAAAAGATCTGTATGATGAAAACTATAGAAAACTTATGAAGGAAATTGAAGAAGACACAAAGAAATGGAAACACATTCCACGCTCATGGATTGAAGAATAAACATTGTTAAAATGTCATTATTACCAAAAGAAATCTACACATTCAATGCAATCCCAATCAAAATTGCACCAGCATTCTTCTCAAAGCTAGAACAAACTATCCTAAAATTTGTATGGAACCAAAATGGGAGACATTACAATCTCAGACTTTAGCCTCTGCCACAAAGCCTTAGTCATCAAGACAGTATGGGATTGGCACAAAAACAGACACATAGACCACTGGAAAGAATAGAGAACCCAGAATTGGACCCACAAATTTATGGCCAATTAATCTTTGACAAAGCAGAGAACCGTATCCAATGGAAAAAAAAAAAAACAGCCTCTTTAACAGATGGTGCTGGGAGAACCAGACAGCAACATGCAAAAGAATGAAACTAGACCACTTTATTACACCATACAGAAAAACAAACTCAAAATGGATAATGGATCTGAATGTGAGACAGGAAACCATCAAAACCCTAGACGAGAAAGCGGGGAAACAACCTCCTTGACCTCAACCGCAGCAATTTCTTCCTTGACACATCTCCAAAGGCAAGAGAATCAAGAGAAGAAATGAACTATTGGGACTTCATCAAGATAAAAAGCTTCTGCACAGTAAAGAAAACAATCAAGAAAAACTTATAGGCAACTGATGGAATGGGAAAAGATAGTTGCAAATGACACATGAGATAAAGGGCTAGTATCCAAAATGTGTAAGGAACTCACCAAACTCTACATCTAAAACAAATAATCCAGTGAAGAAATGGGTAGAAGACATGAACACACACTTCTCCAAAGAGGACAACCACTTGGCCAACAAACACTTGAAACGATGCTCAGCATCACTCCATCAGGGAAATACAAATCAAAACCACATGCCAGTCAGAGTGGCTAAAATGAACAAATCAGGAGATTATAGATGCTGACGAGAATGTGGAGAGAAAGGCACCCTACTACACTGTTAGTGGGAATGAAAACTAGTGCAGCCGCTCCGGAAAACACTGTGGAGGTTCCTCAAAAAATTAACAATAGAACTCCCTTATGACCTAGCAATAGCACTGCTAGGAATTTACCCAAGGGGTACAGAAGTGCTGGTGCATAGGGGCACATGTACCCTAATGTTCATAGCAGTACTTTCAACAATAGCCAAAACCTGGAAAGAGCCTAAATGCCCATCAACTGATGAATGAATCAAGAAGATGTGGTTTATCTTATAATGGAGTACTACATGGCAATGAGAAAGAATGAAATCTGGCCCTTTGTAGCAATGTGTATGGAACTCAAGGGTATTATGCTAAGTGAAATAAGTCAGGCAGGGATGGACAGATACCATATGTTTTCACTCTCTTGTGGATCTTTAGGAACTTAACAGAAGACCATGGTGGAGGGGGAGGTGAGAAACTAGGTGGGGAGATGGAGGGAGGCAAACCATGAGAGACTCTTGAATACTGAGAACAAACTGAGGGTGATGGGGGTGAGGGAGAGGGGAAGGGGGGTGATGGGCATGGAGGAGGGCACTTGTTCAGATGAGGACTGGGTTTTATATGGAAACTAACTTGACAATAAACCATAAAAGCAAAAAACACTGAAAAGAAATGAAAATGGTCATCATCCGAGAAAGTCTATGTGGTATATTCATATCTAGAACACTATTGCAACCTTTAAATAACAGACACCTATTTTCATGATAATGTATTTGATTTATTAAAAATGTTTCCAAATATTATGAATAGCAAAAGCCCATTTTTTAGAAATATATATAAAATTTTATTCTAGATGGAAGACTTAGCACTAGTTTCCTAGTCCAAGTCATAAAATATCTCTAGAAATGATCATGTATTTTTAAAATTCACATCTGCTATATCAATCAAGAATGAAAAACCTTAATAAATCATAAAACATGAAAAAATCTTGAAAAATGGAAAATGAGAGGAAATGAAGTGAGAAAAAATTTAAGTTCCCAAGACATAGAACATATTTTGCTTCTAGAAAACTTGGAAGCAGTCCCAAGGGAGCTTCATACCCAAGTGTAATGGATCCTGGGTTCAAGAGAGGTGTTAGAGTAACCAACTGGTAATCAGAAGAGGAAACAAGCATGAGAGATTCTGCATAACCCATCTCGTAAACCAGAGAACAGCCACAGGGGTTTCCGGCATAGGTGAAATGGGGTTGGGAGGGTATTAGGCTGTCAGAATTTGGGATTAAGGAAATGGGATAATGCTGAAGGCTGCCATATTGCACCTGTACAATATCCCAAGCTTCTCTACTCTGAAAGAAACCTGCTCAGTCCAGACCACAACAATCCATCTCACATCTCCCCATAAGTGGACAATCAAGCAAGGACTTTTGGCCGCAGAGAGGAAAGCACACCAATAGTCACTGATTGCACTGTGCTTTTTCTGGAACTGGTCATTTTATTCATTTATTTATTTTTAATTTTTAATGTTTATTTTTTTAGAGAGAGAGATACAGACAGACAAACCATGAGCAGGGGAGGAGCTGAGAGAAAGGGAGACACAGAATCAGACATGTTCCAAGCTGTCAGGACATAGCCCAATGAACACGGGGCTCAAACTTGTGAACTACAAGATCATAACCTGAGTCAAAGTTGGTTGCTTAACCAACTGAGCCACCCAGGTGCCCCTGGAACTAGTCATTTTAGAAGTGTCCCCTTCCTGTGGCAGACGGTGTGGAGTCAGCTCATACATCTCTGAGACCCCAAAACTGAGAGCTGCTTTGAGCCTGGCAGGTACAGGTGGTGGCTTGGCAGTAGTCACCATGCCACAAAAGGAACACGCTGAATTTGGATTAGAATGAGAATAAAAGGAAAGTAAAGAAGCTCATAAATGTTCGAAGGCAAAAATGATGATTGGTTTGAATGCTAAGCTCTACCACAAACAGAGCCCTGCTGAGAAAATACAAATGAAAACGACTATCAAGATGAATGAAAAGAGAAGCACCAAACAAACTACTGATAAAAAAAAGACCCCACAAGGAGTAGTGCCTGCATATCCATTGGACAAAGAGGGACAGTCCTGAGCTAAAGTACTTTCTAATATGATTAAACAGAAACAAAAAATGAGAGCAGGAAAGATCTTCCCAAAGTTCCTACCTGGAAAGAAACAAATATTAAAAGTTATTTGAACAGGAAAGAGAAAGAAGAAAATGTAGAAGAGGATACTTACTAAGGTTTGCTTTGATGGAGATGGCTTTACTCAAAAACCGTCTAAATATGAAAGACTCATTAAGCCAATGGGCTTATGTTTCAAAAACGGCATGTAACTCATCCTGAACTGAACAGCACCCATTGCCTACCAATAGCTGGTGTAAAGAAGAATGTCCCATTCTCACTATATACAGCTTTGGGTGTCACTGAGGTGAACATCAGCAAGTTGGGCCTTGGAACACAAGGAGGCAAAGTATATGGGGAAATTATACCCACAGGTTACGAGCAGTCTTGAAAGTGATAGATGCATAAATGTGGTCCAAAGTTTGACATCAATTACATATAAGGAACTCCTTACAATTATTGAAGACTACATGCCAATCAGAAAAATTAGCATTACTGAGATATTTCCGAATACTACCCAACAGCCTCACATGTCTGCAATTACCAAGAGAATGCTTTATTCTATTGAAAAAAAAATTAAATTGGCTTACTTAAAAAAAAGTCATTGATCACTTGAATAAAGCCAATAGTTTGTTGTTCCTCAATAAAAGAGAAACTTAATCATGAGGACAGAGACTTAGAAGAATAAATATAACGAGAATATAAGTATTCTTGTTATATAATATACTTATATTCTTGTTACATATAAGTATAATTTATATGTATATATAAGTATAATTTATATCCTGAGAAATTTAAGATATTTGACCCATAATAAAATTAACCTAATATATAAAGGAACGCTGTCATCTTTAGTGGCAAGACTATGAAAAAAATGGAAACTCTGAACACTTAATGATAATATAAAACAGTGCAACTGTTATGAAAAATAGTATGGAATTTCTTACAAAAAAGAATGAAATCTTGGCATTTTCAACAATGTGGATGGAACTGGAGGCTATTATGCTAAGTGAAATAAGTCAGTCAAAGAGACAGATATCATCTAATTTTACTCATATGTAGAAACACCTAATAGATGAACATAGGGGAAGGAAGGGAGGAAATAAGATGAAAAGAGAGAGAGAGGCAACCCATAAAAACTAAGGGTTGATGGGAATGGGTTAAATGGGTGACAGGCATTAAGAAGGGCACTCTTTGGGATGAGCACTGAGTGTCATATGTAAGAGATGAATCACGGGGTTCTACTACCAAAGCCAAGACTACACTATATGTTAGGTAGCTTGAGAAAAAACAAACACATAAAATTAACATATGATGAGCAATCCCTGTTCTGGGTATTTGTCCAAAAGAATTGAAATCAGGATCTCCAAGAGATATTAGCACTACCATGTTCACTGCACCACTATTCACAAATAGCCAAGATGTGGAAACGTAAATACCCATTGATGGATGAATGGGTAAAGAAAAGGTGATATACAGAAAACAAAATATTATTTAGCATTAAAAAAGAATATGTGACTATGAATGAACCCTGAGGACATTATACTAAGTAGAATAAGCCAGCCACAGAAGGACAAACACTTTATGATTCCACTAATATAAGCTACCTAAAATAGTCTAAGTCAGAGAAAAAGAGTGTAGAATAGTGGTTTGAGGAAGGGGGAAGGAGGAGCTGCTATTCTTTGAGTATAAAGTTTCAATTATAAAAAATGAACAAATTCTAGAGATCTACTGTACAACATTATGCATGTAATTAACACTATATTGTATGATTTAAAATTTAAAAGCATAAACTTCATGTTAAGTGTTCTTACCATAATAAAATTTTAAAAATTTAAAAATAAACAAAACTCTCATCATTGAAATAATACCCAGTAATTGGGCAGAACAGAAGAAGAACTATGACCATAGTTCAAGAGAAACTACTGAGCTAGCACTAACTAATTTTCTGGAATTTAAACAGTTAGACAGGTAACTTTGTTTGGTGGTTAAGAGCACAGACACTGGAAGACTGCCAGGTATGAATTCTGGGTCTGTACTTACTGGCTGTGTGACATTAGAAAAAGTATTTAGAGGAGGGGCAAGATGGCAGAGAAGTAGGGAGTTCTGTACTTCCCACCAGCATCTCTCAAAGAAGGGCTGAAGCCAAAGAGTCTGTGAGGAAAAGAGACAAAGAAGACAGCCTCATAAGTGCATGATTGGGAACTGGGGAAGATAAAAATGGGCTGGGACAGAAGGCACACAGGAGAGGGAGCTCCCTCTGCGGAGAGACAAAAGGAAGAAAAAAAGCAGCTGGGGTATCTTAGAATGATCCCTGGAAAAGAGAAAAAAACAGCACAGGATGGAGAGAGATGTACCATCCCATCTCTAACCACAGGGCTTTCAGAAAGAGATCCTATCTCTAACTGTGGAGCTTTCTTTTTGGCTGGGTTCCCCAGTCCCAGAAATTCCCTCTGGGAAAGATGGTATGCAAGGGATCTCAGTCACAGATAAAGAAGGAACCAGTCCCCTACTCAATCCCCCACTAGGAAGTGCCCAACTTGCAGGATTACATTTTGGGCGGTATCATTAATGCCCAGGGAGGAAGATCTGTTAAGAAGGCTGGGTGCAGAACATAGAACACGGCCCACCTTGGCTGTGCCCGTGTCACAGTGAGATCGGACCCAAAAGAGTGATTTGAAAAACTGGTTCGAGAAGGGGCTGGGGGAAGGGAAAAGCAAAGATGGCAGAGAGGAAGGGAGCTCTGTAAACTTCGTCTGCCCCATCTATCGAACTGAGAAGGACATTACTCTCATCTGCAAGAGCGGAAGGAGAAAATATGGACTCCAGAAAGAAGACAACCTCAAAGATACCTGAGTGAGTGAGTGTGAATAGAGGAGATTGGAAAACGTGCCAGCCCAAGACGGGCAGGGGAGGTGGGAGCCCCAGCCCAACAATGGGCAAGTGCGCAGAGCCCGAGAGACAAAGGGAAGAGATAGAGAAACTAAACACACTCATAGTACTGTCTCTGGGGAAGAGATAAAAAACGTTTAACTGCACTTGGAGAGAGAAACTCTCACTCCATATATAACTGCTGGGTAGCCCAAATCCCGAACCCAGGTGGCGCAAGGGAAAGAACAGCTTTCAGCCCTGCACCATCTCGGTGGGGAGTCACCAGCCGCGGCGGCGCCAAGGGTGCTCACTTCGATCTCGGTTTTGAGAGTGGGAGCACGCACCTCATTTCCACGGTGCATCTCGCCCCCAGCATTGGCCGCACAAATCCCGGGTGCCAACAGGGAAAAAATAGCCCCCACCCCTACGGGATCCCAGCAAGGAGTTGGCGGCAGTGGAGGCCGGGCACATGCTCAGGCTGTAGGTGCTCCCAGCTCATTTCCGGCAGTGCCTGGCGCCTCTGGCAGCAGCTGTGCAAATCCCAACCAGCCCCAAGAGAAACTCATCCCTCCCTCAATGTGATCGCGATCCAGCTAGGGGCTGGGAATCCCCAGTTGTGCTTGTGAGGGCGTGTACTTCACCTCAGGCGGCACACCTCGCCTCAGGCAGGGGCCGCCGAAATTCCTGCCTGAGCCAAGACCAACTAATCCCTCTCCCTAAGAAGCCAGCCACCAAAGCAAGTACATCTCATCTGTGGTAGCATAAAAGTGCATGGACTAGAACTTTGAACCGAGGTGGGCCTGGAAAATACAACTTGGCTCAACTGTGGCACAAGGAAATCGGACTCATTAGAGTGACCTACAGTGCGTAGTTCCAGAGGTGCTTGGCTTCCCGCCATTCTACTCTCTGCAGACACCAAGGTGGAGCCTCTGAGAGCAGCCTCCAAGACCTACCACACCGATCCACACCTATCCACGAAGGGGAGCTGCTTTTTATTTTTTTCTTTTTTTTGTACTTATATATTTTTTATTATTATTACCTTTTTTACTTAAAATTTTTAAAATTTTTACTCCTTATTTTCCTTTCTCCATTCTCCCTTTTTTTCTTTCTTGCAATCCAGATATATTCTCCTATATCTCATCCCTATCTCTCCCCTCAACTGGTCATACACTTTTAGACTATCCATTGTCCTTTGTTGTCTCTGATCCTCTTTATTTTTATTTCTTCTCTTCTTTTCATCTCTTTCCTCTCCATTTTCTTTCTTTTCTTTCCCCCTTTTAATGTGTTTGTTTGATTTGTCTGTGCGTTTGTGTGCTTCTGTTCCCTCTGTGTTTGTCTGCCTGTTTTCCTTCTTAGGGCTACACCAAGAAACAAGCCAAAGTGTGCATGATGGCGAGTCCCAAATATTGCTGAGTAGGGAAATAAAATATTCAAAGGCACAACAAGAGAAACTGAGAGACACCATTAAAAGAATATTTCCTGAAACGGCAGGCCCTGGACAGTCAAAAGTCTCCTTTAACAGAGCAATATTAACAGGTGCACAGTGCACAATGAGCTTTTTAAAGCTGACATGAGACAGAAAACTAGCAAAAATGACAAAACGAAGGAACTCTCCCCCTGAAGAACCTCCAGGAAGAAGTCACAGCCACAGAACTGCTCAAGGCAGATCTGGACAACATACCGGATCAAGAATTTTAAAAACTTGTCATAAAATTAATCACTGGGGTTGAAAAAAGCATTAAAGAATCAACTGAGACAATGACTAGGAACTTTAAAAATAGGTGGGATGGTTAAAAAAGGCTATAAATGAGGTGAATAACAAAATGGAGGCAGCCACCTCAAGGACTGACGAGGCAGAGAGAAGAATAGGTGAATTAGAAGATATAGTTATAGCAAAAGAGGAAGCCAAAAAAAAAAGAGAAATTGATCCAGGAGCAGGAAAGGAGAATTCGAGACCTGAGTGATACAATCAAGCGGAACAACATCCGTATCATAGGAATTCCTGAAGAGGAAGACAGAGAGAAAGGTCCTGAAGGGATATTAGACCAAATTATAACTGAGAATTTCCCAAATCTGAAAAAAGAAATAGACATTCAAATTCATGAGGCACAAAGAACCCCTTTAAGACGTAATTTGAATTGACCTTTGGCATGACGTAGCATAGTGAAACTGGCAAAATATAAAGATAAAGAGAGAATTCTGAAAGCAGCTAGGGAGAAAAGGGCCCTCACATACAAAGGGAAACCTATCAGAGTGGTTACAGACCTATCTAATGAAACTTAGCAGGCCAGGAAGGAATGGCAGGAAATCTTCAATGTGATGAACAGAAAAAACACGCAGCCATGAATCCTTTATCCAGCAAGCCTGTCATTCAAAATAGAAGGAGAGATAAAAGTGTTCCCAAATAAACAAAAACTGAGAGAATTCATGACCACCAAACCAGCCCTACATGAAATCCTAAGAGGGACTCTGTAAGGGAAATGTTGCAAAAAATACAAGGTGCCAGAGACACCACTATAAACATGAATTCTAGGGAGAACACAATGACTCTAACCCCACATTTTCCAATAATAACACTGAATGTAACTGGACTGAATGCTCCAACCAAACGACACAGGGTAGCAGAATGGATAAAAAAACAAAACCCATCTATTTGTTGTCTACAAGAGACTCATTTTCGACCGGAAGACACCTTCAGGTTGAAAGTAAAGGGATGGAGAAATATCTATCATGAGACTGGACGCCAAAAGAAAGCCAGAGTAGCCATACTTATATCAGACAAACTGGACTTTAAAGTAAAGGCAGTAACAAGAGATGAAGAAGGACATTATATAATAGTTACAGAGTCTCTCCATCAGGAAGAGCTAACAATTATAAATATCTATGCACCAAATTCAGGAGCGCCCAAATACATAAAACAATCACAGAAAGAAACAATCTTATTGATAAGAATGTGCTAATTGCAGGGGACTTTAATACTCCACTGACAGCAATGAATAGATAACTAGTCACCCAGTCAGAAAATCACTAAAGAATCAATGGACCTGAATGACACATTGGAACAGATGGAACTGATAGATATATTTAGAACTCAGCATCCTGAAGTTAGGAAATTACCTTCTTTTCGAGTGCACATGGCACATTCTCTAAGATAGATCACCTACTGGGGCATAAAGCAGCCCTCCATAAGTATAAACAAATAGAGATCATACCATGCACACTTTCAGATCACAATGCTATGAAACTTGAAATTAACCACAGGAAAAAGTCTGAAACCCTCCAAAAACATGGAGGTTAAAAATCACGCTAGTAAAGAACGATTGGGCTAATCAGGCAATTAGAGAAGAAATTAAAAAATATATGGAAACCAATGAAAATGAAAATACAACAATCCAAAATCTCTGGGACACAGCAAAGGCAGTCCTAAGAGGAAAGTACATTGCAATCCAGGCCAATCTCAACAAAGTAGAAAAAGTGC
The DNA here is from genome assembly GCA_004023845.1 of Helogale parvula. Lineage (NCBI taxonomy): Eukaryota > Metazoa > Chordata > Mammalia > Carnivora > Herpestidae > Helogale > Helogale parvula. The sequence goes on along the minus strand of PJEM01003416.1, from coordinate 151,761 downwards.
AAATTCAAAATTTAACAGAGCACCTACTGGAACTAGAAGGGAAACAGCAAGAGCACCCCAAACTCAGCAGAAGAAAATAAATAATAAAGATCAGGGCAGAAATAAACAATATATAATCCAAAAGAACAGTCGAGCAGATCAATGAAACCAAGAGTTGGTTCTTTGAAAAAATAAACAAAAATCGATAAACCTCTAGCCAAGCTCCTCAGAAAGAAAAGAGAGAGCACCCAGATAGACAAAATCATGAATGAAAAAGGATTATAAACAATCCCTTAGAAATACAAGCAATCATCAGAGATTACTATGAAAAATTATATGCCAACAAATTGGACAACACAGAAGAAGTGGACAAATTCCTAAATGCACATGCACTGCCAAAATTCAAACAGGAAGAGATAGAAAGCATGAATAGACCAATAACTAGTGAGGAAATAGAATCTGTTATCCAAAATCTCCCAATAAGAGCCCAGGGCCAGATGGCTTCCCAGGGGAATTCTACCAGACATTTAAAGCAGAGCTAATACCCATTCTTTTCAAACTATTCCCAAAAAATAGAAATAGAAGGCCAACTTCCAAACTCATTCTATGAAGCCAGCATCACCTTTATACCCAAACCAGATAGAGACCCAGCCAAAAAAGAGAACTACAGACAAATATCCTTAATGAATACAGATGCAAAAATACTCAACAGGATATTAGCAAATCGAATTCAACAGCATATAAAAAGAATTATCCATCATGATCAAGTGGGATTCATTCCTGGGTTACAGGGCTGGTTCAATATTTGCAAATCCATCAATGTGATACATCACATTAACAAAAGAAAGGATAGAAACCATATGGTCCTGTCAATAGATGCAGAAAAAAACATTTGACAAAATGCAGCACCTTTCTTAATAAAGACCCTTGAGAAAGTCGAGATAGAAGGAACTTACTTAAACTTCATAAAAGCCATTTGTGAAAAGCCCACAGCTAATATCATCCTCAATTGGGAAAAAACTGAGAGCTTTCCCCCCGAGATCAGGAACATGACAGGGGTGTCCACTCTCACCACTGTTGTTTAACATACTGCTGGAAGTCCTAGCATCAGCAATCAGACAACAAAAGGAAATAAAAGGCATCAGAATTAGCAAAGAAGAAGTCAAACTTTCACTTTTCGCAGATGACATGATACTCTACATGGAAAACCCGGCAGACTCCACCAGAAGCCTCCTAGAACTGATCAATGAATTCAGTAAAGTTGCAGGGTACAAAATCAATGTACAGAAATCAGTTGCATTCCTATACACCAAAAATGAAGCAGCGGAAAGAGAAATCAAGAAACTGATCCCATTCACGACTGCATGAAAAACCATAAAATACCTAGGAGTAAACCTAACCAAGGATGTAAAAGACCTATATGATGAAAACCATAGAAAACTTATGAAAGAGATTGAAGAAGCCACCAAGAAATGGAAAAACATTCCCTGTTCATGGATCAGAAGAATAAACATTGTGAAAATGTCATTACTACCCAAAGCAATCTACACATTCGATGCAATCCCCATCAAAATTGCACCAACATTCTTCTCAAAGCTAGAACAAACTATCCTCAAATTCATATGGAACCACAAAAGACCCCTAATAGCCAAAGTAATATTGAAGAAGAAAACCAAAACAGGAGGCATCACAATCCCAGACTTTAGCCTCTGCCACAAAGCTGTCATCATCAAGACAGTATGGTATTGGCATAAAAACAGACACATAGACCAATGGAATAGAATAGAGAACCCAGAACTGGGCCCACAAATGTATGGCCAATTAATTTTTGACAAAGCAGGAAAGAGTATGCGATGGAAAAAAGACTGCCTCTTTAGCAGGTGGTGCTGGGAGAACTGGACAGCAACATGCAGAAGAATGAAACTTGACCACTTTCTTACACCATACACAAAAATCAACTCAAAATGGCTGAAGGACCTCAATCTGAGACAGGAAACCATCAAAACCCTCGAGGAGAAAGTAGGAAAAAACCTCCTAGACCTCAACCGCAGCAATTTCCTACTCATCACTTCCCCAAAGGCAAGGGAAATGAAAGCAAAAATGAACTCTTGGGACCTCATCAAGATAAAAAGCTTCTGTACTGCAAAGGAAATAATCAAGAAAACTAATAGGCAACTGACAGAATGGGAAAAGATAGTTGCAAATGACATATCACATAAAGGGCTAGTATCCAAAATCTACAAGGAACTCACCAACCTCCACACCCACAAAACAAATAACCCAGTGAAGAAATGAGCAGAAGACATGAACAGACACTTCTCCAAAGAGGACACCCAGATGGCCTACAGGCACATGAAATGATGCTCAACATCACTTATCATCAGGGAAACACAAATCAAAACCACACTGAGATACCACCTCACACCAGTCAGAGTGGCCAAAATGAACAAATCAAGAGTCTATAGATGCTGGCGAGGGTGTGGAGAGATGGGCACCCTCCTACACTGTTGGTGGGAATGTAAACTAGTGAAGCCGCTCTGGAAAACAGTGTGGAGGTTCCTCAAAAATCTATCCATAGAACTCCCTTATGACCCAGCAATAGCCCTGCTAGGGATTTACCCAAGGGATACAGAAGTGCTGATGCATAGGAGCACATGTACCCCCAATGTTCGTAGGAGCAATGTCAATAATAGCCAAAACATGGAAAGAGCCTAAATGTCCATCACCTGATGAGTGGATCAAGAAGATGTGGTATATATACCCAATGGAGTACTACATGGCAATAAGAATGAAATATGGCCATTTGTAGGCAAGTGGATGGACCTCGAGGGTGTCATGCTAAGCAAAATAAGTCAGGCAGAGAAGGACAGATACCATATGTTTGCACTCAGAGTTCTAACAGGAGAACAGGAGAAACCTAATGGATGACTAGGGGGAGGGGAAGAGGGAAAGAAAGTTGGGGAGAGAGAGGGACGCAAAACTTGAGAGACTATTGAATACTGAAAATGAACTGAGGGTTGAAGGGGAAAGGGGTGGGGGGAAAAGAGGTGGTGGTGATGGAGGAGGGCACTTGTGGAGAAGAGCACTGGGTATTGTATGGAAACCAATTTGACAATAAACTATTTAAAAAAAAGGGTATGGGGTGGGGGTTGCCATTTTTCTCCCCACAACCACCAGGGGGAGGGGTCACTGGACCCACAGTTGAGGTGAGACCCACCTACTACAAACCACGCCCATCTGCTCTAGGTAGCTGCTTTGTTACCAAAGCCTGGATGTGGAAAATCCCCTCTCCCAAGGTCAGCACTGACTCATTGCAGTGATTAACTCTAGATCAATTCTTGCTATTCAGATATATTCTCCCTTATCTCGTTCTTATCTCTCCCCTTCTCTGGATCAGGTATTCGGCTTATAGGTTTGCTCAAACAGGCATATATAGTCTATTCTTTGATGCATGTCTACACCTCCATCCTTACCTTCCTTTCTCTCATTCTGAAATAACCAAACTATATCGTTTCTCTGGATAACATTATCTTCATTGTTCTTTTTTCTCCTCACCTCCTGTGATATTCTTTTTCTCAATCTGAATTAAGCCTTTTAGTCTCTCTGCCTGGTCAATGTTCAATTTCTCTTTCTCCCCACCCTGTCATTTTTCGAATTATGCTCTTCCATCACCACTGCCTCCAACATGCTCTTTATTTGTAGCTGTGATTTCTGGTTTTAGGCTTTTAGACTGCCCTTTGTCTTTTGTTGTTTTGTTGTTTTTGTTTTGGTTTCTTCTTTTTCTTTTTCTCTCTTTCAGTTTGCTTGTTTCTTTGTGCCTTTGCATGCATTTATTCTCTGTCCGTTTTCCTTTCCAGGGCTACCTCACGAAATAAGCCAAAGTACATATGGCAGAGAGTCCCAAATATCACTATGAGTAGGGAAACAAAATAACCAAAGTCTCAACAAGAGAGACCAAGGAACACCATTAAAAGAACACTTCCTGAATGGACAGGCACGGGAAAGTCATTGAGCTTCCTTTAATATAGCAGTACTTGCAGATGCAGAGCACATAACAAGCTCTTAAAACTTACAAGAGACAGAAAGCTAGCCAAAATGATGAAACAGGACTCTACTCTAAAATTCCTGGAAGAAGTGACAGATTAAAAAATTGGTCAAAATAGATATAAGCAACATAACTCACCAAGAAATGAGAACAATAGTCATAAAATTAATTGCTGGGCTTGAAAAAGGCATGGAAGACACCAGAGAAGCTATTGCTACAAAGATTATGAACCTTAAATATAATTGTGATGAATTAAAAATTGTATAAGTAAGGGGCATAATAAAATGGAGGTAGCCACTGCACTGATTGAAGAGGCAGAGAGGAGAATTGGTGAATTAGAAAATACAGTTATAGAAAAAAAGGAAGCTGAGAAAAAGAGATAATACAGGAGCATGAAAGGGAAATTCGAGAACTGAGTTACGCAATATGACGGAACAATATCCTTATCATAGGAATTCTAGAAGAAGGAGGGAGGGAAAAAAAAGGGGGGGGGGCCTGAAGTGGTAAGTGAACAAATTATTGCTGAGAACTTCCCCAATGTGGGGAAGGAAAAAGACATTGAAATCCAAGAGGAACAGAGAACTCCCCTCAGACATAACTTGAATTGATCTTCTGCATTACAGATTATAGTGAAACTGGCAAAAAATAAGGATAAGAGAGAATTCTGAAAGCAGCTAGGGATAAAAGGGCCCTAACATACAAAGGGAGACCTATCAGAGTAGTTGAAGGCCTATCTACTAAAACTTCAAAGGCCAGAAAGGAAAGGCAGGAAATCTTCAAGGTGATGAACAGAAAAAATATGCAGCCAAGAATTCTTTAGCCAGCAGGCCTGTCATTCAGAATAGAAGGCAAGATAAAAGTTTTCCCCAAACAACATTGAAGGAATTCATCACAACTAAACCAACCCTACAAGAAATCCTAAGGGGGACTCTGAGGGAAATGTTGCAAGAAACACAAGAGACATTACAAGCACGATTCCTACAGATAACACAATGACTCTAAACCCATATTTTTCAATAACACTGTATGTAAATGGACTAAATGCTCCAAAAGACATACGGTATCATAATGGATTAAAAAAAAAACAAGATCCATCTATTTGCTGTCTACAACACATTCATTTGAGACCTAAGGAAACCTTCAGATTGAAAGTGAGGGGATGGAGAAATATCTATCATGTTACTGGAAGTCAAAAGAAAGCTGGAGGAGCCATACTTATATTGGACAAACTGGACTTTATTTAAGTTTTTAATGTTTATTTTTGAGAGAGAGAGAGAGAATGTGAGTGGGGAAGAGGCAGAGAGAGGGAGACACAGACTCTGAAGCAGGCCCCAGGCTGTGAGCTGTCAGTACAAAGCCTGATGTGGGGCTTGAACTCATGAACCACGAGATGATGACCTGAATCAAAGTCAGACGCTTAACCAACTAAACCTCCCAGGAGTCCCCAAATGGGACTTTATTACTTTTTTTTTTTAACATTTATTCATCTTTGAGAAAGAGAGACACAGAGGGTGAGCAGGGGATGGTCAGAGACAGAGGGAGACACAGAATTTGAAGCAGGCTCCAGGCTCTGAGCTGTCAGCACAGAGCCCGACAGGGGCTCGAACCCACAAACTGTGAGATCATGACCTGAGCCAAAGTCAACTGCTCAACTGACTGAGCCTCCCAGGCGCCGCACCCCCCCCCCAAACGAGACTTTAAAGTTAAGGCAGTAACAAGAGATGACGAGGGCATTATATAATAATTACGGGATCTATCCATCAGGAGGGGCTAAAAATTATAAATGTCTATGCACTGAATTTGAGAGCACCCAAATATATAAAACAATTATTCACAAACAATTTTTTAAAACTTTTACTTACTTTTTGAGAGACAGAGAGAAACAAATATGAGCAGGGAAGGGGCAGAGAGAGAGAGAAAGACAGAATTGGAAACAGGCTCCAGACTCTGGGCTGTCAGCGCAGAGCTTGGCGAGGGCATTGAACCCACAAACCACAAGATCATGACCTGAGCTAAAATCAGACACTTAACCAACTGAGCCACCCAGACGCCCCAAATAGAAACAATTGCTTATTGCAGGGGACTTTAATACTCCACTTACAGCAATGGGTAGATCAACTAGACAGAAAATCACTAAAGAAACAATGGACCTGAATGACACAGTGGACCAGATGGATCTGACAGATCTGTTTAGAACTCTACATCCTGAAGCTATATGGAATTCACTTTCTTCTTGAGTGCACATGGTACATTCTCCAAGATAGATCACATACTGGGTCATAAAGCAACCCTCAACAAATATAAATGAATTGAGATCATACTATGCACACTTTCAGAACACAATGCTATGAAACTTGAAATCAATCACAAAAAAGTCTGGAAAACTTCCAAAAACATAGAGGTTAAAGAATACCCTACTAAAGAATGAATGGGCCAATCAGGCATTTAGAGAAGAAATGAAAAATATATGGAAACAAATTAAAATGAAAATATAACAATCTAAAGTATTTGGGATGCAGCAAAGGCAGTCCTAAGAAGAAAGTACATTGAAATCCAGCCCTATTTCATAAAAATAAAAAAAAAGCACACATACAAAATCTTACAGCGCACCTAAAGGAACTAGACACAGCAGCAAGGACACCCCAAACCCAGAAGAAGAGAAATATTAGATATAAGGACAGAAATATACAATATAGAATTTTAAAAAAACCCAGTTGAACATATTAATGAAACCAAGAGTTGGGTTTTTGAGAAAATAAAATTGAGAAAATTCTAGCCAGGCTTCTCAAAAAGAAAAGAGAGAGCACCCAAGTAGACAAAATCATGACTGAAAATGGATTTATTACAACCAATTCCTATGAAATAAAAGCAATTATAAGGGAATACTATGAAAAATTATATGCCAATAAACTGGACAACGGAGAAGAAATGGACAAATTTCTAAACACACATGAACTACCAAAATTCAAATGGGAAGAGACAGAAAATCTGAGCAGACCCATAACTAGTGAAGAAATTGAATCAGTTCTCAAAAATCTCCCAACATATAAGAGTCCTGGGCCAGATGGCTTTCCTGGGGAATACTATCATACATTTAAGTCAGAGTTAATACCCATTCTTCTCAAGCTATTTCAAAAAAATAGAAATGGAAGGAAACCTCTGGATCATTCTAGGAAGCCAGCATCACTTTGATTCCTGAACTGGACAGAGACCCAGCAAAAAAAGAGAACTACAGGCCAATATCCTTGATGAATACGGATGAAAATATCCTCAATAGGATACTAGCAATTCAAATTCAACTGCATATAGAAAGGATTATACCCCTGGCTAAAGTGGGATTTATTCCTGGTGTAAGGGTTGGTTCAATACTCACAAATTAATCATTGTGACCCATCACATTAACAAAAGAAAAGATAAAAACCATATGATCCTGTCAATAGATGCAGAAAAAGTGGCATATTTGACATATATTTGAACAAAATACAGCATCCTTTCTTAATAAAGACCCTTGAGAGAAAGTCGAGATAGAAGGAACTTACTTAAACATCATAAAAGCCATTTGTGAAAAGCCCACAGCTAATATCATCCTCAATGGGGAAAAACTGAGAGCTTTTCTTCTGAGATCAGGAACACAACAGGGATGTCTACTCTCACCACTGTTGTTTAACACAGTGCTAGAAGTCCTAGCATCAGCAATTAGACAACAAAAGGAAAGAAAAGCCATCAGAATTGGCAAAGATGAAGTCAAATTTTCACTTTTGGCAGTTGACATGATACTCTATGTGGAAAACCTGACAGATTCCCACCAGAAGCCTACTAGAACTGATCCATAAATTCAGCAACATTACAGGGGACAAAAATCAATGTACAGAAACTGGTTGCATTTTTATATACCAATAATAAAGCAACAGAAAGAGAAATAAAGAAACTGATCCCACTCACAATTGCACACAAAACCATAACAAACCCATGAACAAACGTAACCAGTGATGTAAAAGATATGTATGATGAAAACTATAGAAAACTTATGAAGGAAATTGAAGAAGATACAAAGAAATAGAAACACATTCCATGCTCATGGATTGAATAAACATCGTTAAAATGTCATTATTACCAAAAGAAATCTACACAATGTAATCCCAATCAAAATTGCATCAGCATTCTTCTCAGAGCTAGAACAAACTATCCTAAAATTCGTATGGAACCACAAAAAAACCCAAATAGCCAAATATTGAAGAAGGAAACCAAAATGGGTGGTATCACAATACCAGACTTTAGCCTCTGACAGAAAGTGTTAGTAATCAAGACAGTATGGGATTGGCACAAAAACAGACATATAGATCACTGGAAAGAATAGAGAACCCAGAATTGGACCCACAAATGTATGGCCAATTATTCTTTGACAAAGCAGGATAGAGTATCCAATGGAAAAAAAGACAGCCTCTTTATTAATAGGTGGTGTGGGAGAACTGCATAGCAACATGCAGAAGAATGAAACTAGATCACTTTATTAAACCATACAGAACAATAAACCCAAAATGGATGATGGATCTGAATGTGAGACAGGAAACCATCAAAACCCCTGAGGAGAAAGCAGGGAAACAACCTCCTTGACCTCAACCGCAGCAATTTCTTCCTTGACACATCTCCAAAGGCAAGAGAATCAAGAGAAAAAATGAACTACTGGGACCTCATCAAGATAAAAAGCTTCTGCAGGGTAAAGGAAACAATCAACAAAACTTATAGGCAACTGATGGAATGGGAAAAGATAGTTGCAAATGACACATGAGATAAAGGGCTAATATCCAAAGCCCATAAGGAACTCACCAAACGCCACACTTGAAAAACAAATAATTCAGTGAAGAAATGGGTAGAAGACATGAAAAGACACTTCTCCAAAGAGGACATCCAGATGGCCAACAGACACATGAAATGATGCTCAGCGTCACTCATCATCAGGGAAATACAAATCAAAACCACACTGAGATACCACCTTATGCCAGTCAGAGTGGCTAAAATGAACAAATCAGGAGACTACAGATGCTGGCAAGGATGTGGAGAAACCGGCACCCTCCTACACTGTTGGTGGGAATGAAAACTGGTGCAGCCACTCTGGAAAACAGTGTTGCGGTTCCTCAAAAAAATTAATAGAACTCCCTTATGACCCAGCAACAGCACTGCTAGGAATTTACCCAAGGGATACAGAAGTGCTGGTACATAGGGACACATGTACCTCGATGTTCATAGCAGCACTTTTACCGATAGCCAAATCATGGAAAGAGCCTAAATGCCCCTCAACTGATGAATGGATCAAGAAGATGAGGTATATATATATATACCTTGATATATATATATGTGTGTATATATATATATATACACACAACAGAATACTACATGGCAATGAGAAAAAATGAAATCTGGCCATTTGTAGCAATGCGGATGGAACTTGAGGGTGTTATGCTAAGTGAAATAAGTCAGGCAGAGAAGGATAGACACCATATGTTTTCACTAAGATGGGGAACAGGAGAAACTTATCAGAAGACCATGGGGGAGGGGAAAGGAAAAATCTTTAAGGACAGGGAGGGAGGCAAACCATAAGGACTCTTAAATACTGAGAACAAACTGAGAGTTAATGGGGGTAGGAGAGAGGGGAAAAGAGGTGAATGGCATGAAGGAGGGAACTTGTTGGGATAAGCACTGGGTCATATATGAAAACCAACTTGACAATAAACTTTAAAAGAAAAAAAAGAAAAATTTATTTAAAGTAGAGGTGCTCATTATTAAGCTTTTTTCTTTAATCTACAAGGATGCCCTACAATACTATTCTCTATGATGCTGGTGCTAGGAATTTGTAAACTTCTTTCTCTTCGCCATTTTATGAACTGTATAGCTATGCCCACAGAAAGCAAAAAAGAGCACAACTAAGGGGCAGAAGCCAGGGGTAGGCACGTCCTGTTTGTTTGCAGTTAATGTTGCCATGGTTCTAACAGTAGGATGTAGTCCTGGTAATAGCTGTTGGTTCTAGTCTTCTACCTTCTATTGGCATCCCAGTGCAGGCTTCTTCACTCTCCCTCACCAGTATCCATACAGTGGGCATTGCCTCATCTCCAAGCCACCCCTCCTCTGCCTACATGACCTACAGTGGCATCTCCTGCCCAGAGTCCTGCCCTCCAATTCTATGGAGCTTATAGGTTCTGAAAATCTTTCATAAATTCCCCTACACTTATAGGTGGCAACCACTTTCTGCCACTATTACTTCCATATGGCTCTAGGTTACTTAAGTGTTCTTATTTTGATTTTTAATGTTCCAAACTTGCTAACCAATCCCCTAAGTACTCTCTGCTGAAATATCTATGGTGTTTTGTTTTCCCAAATCAATCCCAACCAGAAATAGGTAGTTATGAAGACTGAATTGATTCAGTACATGTTAAACACTGAAAACAGTACCTGTCTATAAAGAGCTATGTAAATATTCATTATCATTTTCAAATGGTATCTCAAAAAGCTGAGAAAAACAGAAGGAAAAGGATGCACTGAAGATAAAACTAAAAATTTCAGCAGCTATTTTAGAAGATAAAAATCAAAATTACTCAGAGGAGGCAATAGTAGATATAGAGAAGAATACTTGATAGATATATATATAGAGAGAGCAAGAGTGAAAGATGGTGGATAGAGAGATAGATGAGGAGAAAATAATTTGCATGAACTTAATATAGATATGTCACTGGCACAAGACACACACATATAAACAGACATACAAACACAGTATCTTATACCTAGAGATAACCAGAATCCACTCTTAACCATCAAGGATAAAGGAATTGAATTACATCTGACCCTTGAACAACATGGGAGTTACAGGTGCCAACCCCACATGCAGCTGAAAGTCTAAAACTTTAACCTTGAACCACCTACTATTGACCAGAAGCCTTACCAATAACACAGTCAATGAACACATATTTTGTTATGCTATATACTGTATTCTTACAACAAAGTAAACTATAGTAAACTATTATTAAGATGATAATAAGGAGGAGGGAACCTATGTGGCTCAGTCGGAACCTATGTGGCAACTTCGGCTTGGGTCATGATCTCATGGTTCATGGGTTCGAGCCCCATATCATACTCTCTGCTGCCAGCACAGCCTGCTTTGGATCCTTTGTCACTCTCTCTGCCTCTCCCCCGCTTGCTTGTGAGTACACACCCTCTTTCGCTTGCTTTCAAAAATAAAATAAAAAGAAAAGAAGATAATAAGGAAGAGAAAATACATTTACAGCACTGTATCAAAAAAATCCACATATAAATGGACTCTTGTAGTTCAAATCCTCGTGTTCAAGGGTCAACTATAATCTATCATTAAATGTAGATGAGGAGACAATAAGAAAATAAAACGATTGAAAAATTTCATTTGTGAACAGAATTGTGATGCCTAAAATAAGATACTAATAAAGCATAGTAGTGTTTTAGAAAAATAATACAACATAATTAGTATTTATTTCAGAAATGCAAGCAGTCTAATAGAATTTTTATGATAATTCAGCTCATAAGTAGGAAAGCTGTATGATGATCTCAATAGATAATGAAAATGCATTTGATGATATTCAGCACTTATTCTTTATTTAAAAAAAAACACTCCAAGAAAAATAGAGCTAAGGAACAAGTCTAATTTGAGATGAAATTTCTACCGGTAATCCACAGCAAATATCATGGTCAATGGTGAAACATTAGAAATATTCCCAAAGTCAGAAGTTAAGTATGAGTTATACATAGTGAAAGGAAGAGATAATCATTATTTTCAAGTGATAAGATTACTTCTATAGTTTGTCAGTTGATTGTATTACTTTTCCTATTAGAATGATTAAGAAAGTTCAGTATTGAAAAGATATATAAGATAAGTGCAAAAAAAAATTTAGGACTCTCCTATGTACCAGTGAAACATAATAGAATTTAAAGATCCTTCTTCTGGGGTGCCTGCGTGACTCAGTTGGTTATGTGTCTGACTCTTGATTTTGGCTCAGGTCATGATTTCATGATTTGTGGTACAGAGCCCCACATCAGGTTTTGTGCTAAGCATGGAGGTTGTTTGGGATTCTCTCTCTGCCCCTCCCCTGCTCTCTTCACCTCAAAATAAATAATACTAAATAGCATTAAACAAAAATAAAGATCCTCTTCTGATGGAAACACAATATATAAAACAATGAAGGAGTCTAGAAATAAATGTATAATATATAGAAAATTATAAAATTTTGCTGAAGGTGATGGAAAGACCAAAGTAAAAGAGAAATATGTTTGTTCATGGGAAGATGCAATACAACAAAGTTAATTCTTTAAAACTTAATAAATTCAGTGTGCTCCCCCAGAATTCCCCACAAGGTGTTTCATCTATCTTGACTAGATGAACATAAAATTCAAGTGAAAGAACAATTGTGGAAAAAGGTAAAGGCAGCTTTGTAAAGGAATAAATTGAGAGTAACATGATCTAAGAGATTTCACATTACAAAGATTTAGGTAGTAAAGCAGTATCATACATGTGTGTATGCATGTAGAAACAGATTTAAGTTCATTGGGATGGAGATCTTTCAAGCTACTGTTGAGTGAAGAAAGGAAAAACTGAAGAAAGTAAAATCTCTGTTTTCCAATTCACAAAGCAGGAATCGATCCAGAAGAACACATACCCACTGATGACTTGGATGGTGGCTACTGATGAAAGAAATTCAGGGCACCTGGGTGGCTCAGTCGGTTGAGTGTCTGACTTCGGCTCAGGTCATGATCTCACAGTTTGTGGGTTTGAGTCCCGTGTTGGGCTCTGTGCTGACCTCTCAGAGCCTGGAGCCTGCTTCTAATTCTGTGTGTCCCTCTCTCTCTGCCCTTCCCCTGCTCATGAGCTGTCTCTCTCTGTCCCTCAAAAATAAATAAATGTTTAAAATTAAAAAAAAAAAATTTCACCTTTCGGGTAGGCTTGTGATTTTTTTAATTTAAAAAAATATTTTAGAGAAAGGGAGAGGGGAGAGGGAATCTTTTTTCTTTTTTTAAGTTTATTTATTTAGACAGAAAGAGAGCAGGGAAGTGGGGACGTGGGGGGAGAGAGAGAGAGAATGAGAGAATGAATCCCAGGCAGGCTCTGCACTGTCAGTGAGGAGCCACAAATTGTAAGATCATCACCTGAGCTGAAATCAAGAGTCAGACACTTAACCGACTAAGCCACCCAGGCGCCCCAGTATGCTTGTGATTTTTAAAGAATGTAACCATATGTTACTCCCGCGGCTATAAATAAAAAAATTTTTTTTAAACCTGCAATATTTTGGGGCACCTGGGTGGTGCTGTGCTGACAGCTCAGAACCTGGAGCCTGCTTCTGATTCTGTCTCCCTCTCTCTCTGACCCTCCCCCGCTCACACTCTGTCTCTCTCTCTCTCTCAAAAATAAATAAATGTTAAAAAAATTTAAACCTGTAATATTTATATACAGAAATACAAACTTATTTATATCTACATATTTATATCTTTCCATCTTTATGAACTTATGTGCAACAAACCATTTCAAAACTCAGTTCTTAAAACATCTATTAGTTCTTATGAGTCAACAAATGGGTTTGGAAGTTGTTCGGACTTATCTGAAGATGTATGGTCGAGAATGACTTCACTCACAGGTCCAGGCCTCTGCTAGAAAATCAAGGATGGTTACAGTGGCTGAAGCCTTCCTCCATGTGGGCTCTCACCCTTCAGGAAGCCAGCCTAGGCTTAGCTCACATGAGGTGAGAAGCTTACCAGTAGCAGGCGAGGACAAACCTTAACGCACGAGTTTTCAAGCTCCTACTTGTATAAGGCTTGCTATCATCTCATTGGCTAAAGCAAGTCATGTGGCTAAACCCAAGTCAGTGTGGGTGGGGACTACCTATTGAAAAAAAGCCTAAAAGAATACATACCAAGCAATAAAATGTGGATATACGTGGGAAGTGGAAATAATGGAGAAGGAGGGAGGATTTTTACTTCTTTACAAACCAACATGCTGTTTTATTGTTTACAATAAACATGGATTATCTTTACAAATTATATTACTTTGAAAAGTTAACAGAAGAAAACATTCTTCTGCAGCTGTGGACCCTGAGAGTTTCCCAACTTTGACTTCATTCCCCACATCTGCGAAATTTACCCTCTCACCCCCCCCAATCTTCATGCCCTTGCCTTTGTTAACAAGCATTTTCCCACAGTGAGACACTGCAAAATGCCCACCTCCTGGAAACCTCACCTTTGCAGTCACCCTAGCATCTGCCAGCACATATGCCCAGATATCATGGAAACATGCATAACAAAGTAAACAAGGACAAAAAGGCTTTTAGAAGTCCCGATTGGCGGCAGCTGCTTCTGTCTCTCACGGGAGAAGTATAATTTTCCTCTAGAGCCGACAGCTTTTTGTAAAGCAAAATACCTCCATTGGCTGATTTAGGGTGCAAACAGTGGGTCTCTCAGGGCATAGTTTAGAAGAATACAATGTAAGAAAGAAAGAACCATGTTTCTTGAGAGTTTGGAGAAAATAAAGATGATTCAGGAAGCAATGAGAAGAAAACAAAGGAAGAAAAAGCTGACTAATGGCTTTGGGTAGTGTGGGTGGCTAAAATCCTTTGGGTTTTTTTTCCTTAATGTTTTTTATTTATTTTTGAGAGACAGAGAGGGACAGCATGAGCAGGGGAGGGTCAGAGAGAGAGGGAGACACAGAATCCAAAGCAGGCTCCAGGCTCTGAGCTAGCTGTCAGCACAGAGCCCGACGGGGCTTGAACCCAGGAACGGTGAAATTATGACCTGAGCCGAAGCCAGACGCTCAACCGACAGAGCCACCCAGGTGCCAGTAAAATTCTTTTAAGGACAGAGTGTGTTAATCATTTCGACTTGTCTTTCTCCTCTGTTGCCTTTCTATACTCTGCTTTGCCATACTGCTGCTTGGATGCTGCAAAGTACATTTTCTTTTGTCAGCTGCCTTTGTTAGGTTTTGCCACATTGAGTCTGAGGACTTGCTGGGAACTTGCTCCTTCCTCTTTGCTTGCTATTCTTGTCACTGGAGCCATTTGCTGTTTCTATAACTATCCACCTGACAAAGAACTTCATTCAAGTAGCAGCAGTCAGCTTCAGTATTTCTCTTCTGGCATTTCCAGTACCAGCATCATTGTAAATGTTGTACCTAACATCTAAGAGGTTAGATGTGCCAGGCTAGAGGAGCAGCATCCTTATCTCACAGGGCTCAGCTCCAGGCATAACCTATACCCTCTCCAAGATCCTGATTGGCTATCATCAGCCAGATGGTAACCACTTCCTCAGTTGTGTGGGGTCTGAGCTTCTAAGCTCTAATATCTCCTTTTTTCTCCTCCAACACGAGGGGTGGTGGTGGCTTGCAGGGCTTATTAACTTTGTATTACCTCAGTGTAACTTACATTTTAAAAAAATTTTTTAACATTTATTTACTTTTGAGAGAGAGGGAGAAATAGAGCACGAGTGGGGAAGGGGCAGAGGGAGAGGAAGACACAGGGTCCGAAGCAGGCTCCAGGCTCTGAGCTGTCAGCACAGAGCCTGACACGGGGCTGGAGCCCATGAACCCCGAGTTCACGTCCTGAGCCGAAGTGGGATGCTTACGCAGGTGCCCCTCGTGTAACTTCCTTTTTTAAATTCCAAACTGTGGAAATAAACAAAGAACACTGAAATGAGAACAAACAGGGTATTTATCCAATGCTTTCTTTTTTTAAAAACTTTTTAAAATGTTTTTATTATTTTTAAGAGACAGAGAGAGACAGTGTGAGCAGGGGAGTGTCAGAAAGAGAGGGAGATACAGAATCTGAAGCAGGCTCCAGCCTCTGAACTAGCTGTCAGCATAGAGCCTGATGCGGGGCTCAAACCCACGAACTGTGAGATCATGACCTGAGCTGAAGCCGGACGCTCAACCGACTGAGCCACCCAGCTGCCCCTCCAACGCTTTCTATAGCAAGGGAGTCAACCACCATCACTCGCAACTTGGCAGCAACTCCAAGGCAGACTGAGAGTGGATATTCTCTATGGTAAAAAAAAAAAAAAAAAAAAGGTGGGGGGGAAGGTCTCAGGTGTGCTCTGACTGGGGGTTGTCGGGATGGGGAATCTTGGAAGCAGGCTAGCCAGAAGCAGGGTACCTTGTGACTGATTTGGAGAGCATATTTGGTTTGGGACATGCTCCCCAAAGTTGGGAGAGGGTGGAGAGTGGATAAAGAAAATAGGGAAGCTGGTGTTCATTGCTCAAGTCTTGACCATTCTGGGCTGAGTTCTACAGAGGTCAAGGGTCAGAGTTCCTTTGTCATACATGCCAGGCCATTGTTAATTTGTACATCCTCACCTCAGATGCCTGTTCAGGTAATTCCCTATGTTAAGTCCTCTTGTTTAAATGTCTAGTGTGCTTTCTGCTTTCCTTCCTAGATCCTGACTGATGCAAAGAGTGTCTAACCTTCCATTTTTCAAAAGTTTCCATTGTGTGAGTGTGTGTGTCTATTTCGCTAAATCTTTTGTGAGTCTGACATACATACAAATGGCTTATCTGAATGGTGTTTGGGGAAAATCGAGGAAATAAACACATCTGTAAGACTCCAGGACAGAAAGGGCAGCAGCAAGAGGCAGTACCTTAGTGACACCAGACTTCAACAAAGATAGGAAGGTGAACCTTGAAGGGATCAAGAGAGCAAAGCCTCCAGTGCCTTTCCATATCCATAGTCTGTATGAAGGTGCCTAATAGGCATTTTGGTTTTGTTAAACAGCTACCAAATTGATAAATCAATTTTATCTAAATGTATTGGTAATACTTTTGTGATTCATTCATATTTGTTGCCAATTCTCTTCAATTTATCTTATCTTTATTGAATTTCTGTTTTGAGCAGAATATTGTGAGCTATTTGTAAAATGGAAATTACCCAACCTCTGTCCTCAAAGGGTTTAAGGCTTTCTGGGAAGCAGTGAACAAACGGGAAGTAAGCGGAAGTGATAAAAATAATACATGGAGAGTCCAGAATAAGAAGTACATAAATGGCATTGTATTATTTTTAAAAGGGGAAGAAACGGCATTTAATTTCAGTTCAGTGGGAAGCCGTCGCACAGTAGATCAGACTTTGTTCTTCACTTTTCAATAAAGAGAAAGCCAAGATTTTCAAAAATTCCAAAAAATTGTCATCACAAAAATTGCTAATTCTACCTCATTAAATGCTTATGTTCTTTTGCTGTAACTTTCACATGCGCACAGTCTAATTAACCATACTCTTGATATACAACTTATTAGTCATTTGTATTTCCATTGTCATAAATATTTTTCATGTCTTATATGTTATTACCATTTTTAATAGTTGCGTAACAGTCCATTATTTGGTTGTGCCATAAGTTATATAGTCTTCCATTTGTGATGTTTGTTTTTTAAAATTTTGCTATCTTAGATTTATCCAGGAAGATATTAATTGTGTCACTATATTTTTGCCTCTGGCAGATTTGGATATACTTTTAGAGAAGGGATACTGACTAAGAGCACATTTATGGCTCTTACTTTTGAAATATTGCTTTACAAAAAGATTGTAAAGTATCGTTAGTAAGGAACTAGTTTATCTTAGCCACATCAGCTCATGTTATCTTTTTGTTTTTAAATCCTCATTTCCAGGGTGCTATAATTTGCATTTTTAACTACTAATGAGGAAAAGAATCTTTCCATCTGTTTTCTTCTTGTATTTGTTGATGAGGATTATAAAATGTGAGGAGGAAAGGAAAATACCTTGGAAAAAAGAAATGAACAGGGCCGGGTGGTAAAAGGGAAGATAGGTGGAGGGTAGGATAGACAGAATGCTGTTTATAATGTGCATGAATATTTTTATAGACATACACATGAACACACATTACATGTTCCATCTTTCTCCCTGATCAAGTCTTTGCTAGGAACTCAGCACTATATTAAGTGACGTTTTAAATAAATCTCATATTATCCCTATAACAAGCCAGTGTTCGCTTTCTCCATTTTTCTGGTGAGAAACTGAAAGCTTGTGGAGATTAAGTCACATGCATAGCCACCACACTTAGTAGCAATGTGGGATTTTTCCAATGTCCCTCTTACTTTAGCACGTTTCTGAACACCAGGTGATACTCTAAATATTTTATTGAATATGAAGAATCATCACTGAGAAATAAAGGCACTCATGAAAGACTATCATTAAATTGCTAATCATGGAATCTTCCTGAGCCCTGGTAGGATCTACCAAAATGAGATCCATATTGGCTGTAAAGACTACATTCATTTTCTGCCGCCAAATGGACTTGGTTTTAGTTTAATTCTCTTTATAGAATTGTTCTTGGCTAACCATCTATGATATCATTATACTGCACACAATGAATTATTCACCCGAATGTGCCTTACAATTAGCCTCAGCAGAGTATTTGCTCCTTTCGTCCAAACATTTTACTTTATCTATAAAGATTAAATTAATCATCTCTGCCAGCAATGAATAACTGAGAGAATTAGTTTTTAATATCTGGAGTAGAGAAGGGGAAATTGCAGGCAGAGCAATACATTTTGCTTGACCAGTGTTCCATGTTTCCTTTTATAATTTGTATTCTGTATCATAGGCAGCATCTTTGGCTGGAGAGAGGAAGAGATGGGATCCATTATTTGATCAATGACTGCCAACCTTTAGGGAGGAAGACAGCTGAACAAAGATGATTAATTAAAATGCACTTCAACTTTAGTCATCCTATTTCAAAATCCCATCATTTAATTGTTACAACAGTGCTATAAGGTAGATACTATTGCCTATTTTACAGATGAGAAAGTGTAATGTAAGTGATTAAGCCAGAGAATGTGCCAAGGCCACATAGCATCTGTATCCCAGCTTTGATCACTGTTTGGGTGCTTCCTGATGGTCTCCTGCTGTGGGTCCACTCCTTTTTCTGTTCTGAACCACCACCTGTGGTGTCACAGAGCATTGGAACTCCCCGGAGGGAAATAACAGGAGGAAAACAAGAGGGCTCTCTATCCCCAAACGCGTGTACTATTTGGTAGATTATCAATAGTCACATTTAACATGGGATAATCAATTTGGAAACAGGTTGCCTTGTTGAAACTATTTTTCTATTTTTTCCACTTCCATGTGATTAAACTTAAAAACAAACAAACAAACAAACAAATAGGAGAGCTAAGTTCCTTACCTTGACTCCTGTAGGGGCCAAGGGCAAATTGCTGTGTAGTGTGCCACTTTGGCATGCAGATTATATTTCAAACAGAAAATAATCAAGGTCCAAAAGACTCATGAAGAAATTGTGAGCTTCCCCTTAACTGCCTGAGAGAATTTAGATAAAGGACCTGTTCCAGAAAGGGAGCTATCACCAGAGATAACTACAGTAAAATATGAATTAGCTACAGTAGACGAGGAATATAGAAAAGTCTGTTTGTTACAATTCCTTTCTTTGTTCCATTTTTTCTGTATGGCTCAGCAAATATTTGTTTGCCAAACATTTATTCCTTTTTCATCTTCCTGTGAATTGCTTTCCTTTCCTTTGAAGTTCTAGGCCCCATCCCCTTGGATGAGGATGACATATGTGCTTCATTTTGCCTGACTGTCTTTGAAACCTCGTGCCTGTGTGAATTCATCGTATTTACAAAATTAAATTTGATTGCTCCCTGTTAATCTGTCTCATGTCAATTTTATTCTTAAACCAGCTACAAGTCATAAGTTCAAAATGTGGTCAGTTGACCCTTTACATCAGAATCATGTGGGCCCCAGCCCCATATACTGAATCAGAATCTTTAGGCATGAGATCTAAGAATCTTCATTTAAAACCCCTCCCCAGGGCACCTGGGCAGCTCAGTCATTAAGTATCTAACTTCCACTCAGGTCATGATCGCGTGGTTCGTTGAGTTTAAGTCCCACATCAGGTGGGCTTGAGCCCTACATCCATCCAGTGAGCCCTGCTTCTCTCTCTCTCCTTCTCACTCTCTCTTTCTCTACCCCTCCTGGGATTCTCTTTCTCTGTCCCTCATTCACTTGTACTCTCTTTCAAACAAAACAAAACAAAAACAAAACCCACTCTTCAGTATTTGAGACCTACTTGTTAAGAAGGTTATCCACCACAGGTTTGGTGATGGTGGTGATCATGATAATGATGATAAAGGAAGCAAGACCTAGCACCTGCTTAGTCATATATAGAAATGTATAAATGTTTTACATTAAGTCATCTTGTTTAAAGTCATAAAAACCTTTGAGGCAGTTACTATTATTATCCTCATGTTTGATAAAGGATCTGGAGCTTCATAAAGAGAAGGAGTCATATATAACTATCTTGGTTCCAGACCTTAGTATGTCTCCTTAACTCTACATTTTATCAGTGTGTTTCAGTTACAGAAAATTTCAGGTGGCAGTGTCCAAGGCAAAGATAAGCATGGCAATTTATAGTGAAACAAAAAAGCTAAGAAAAATAAAGCTATACATCTCATTTTAAACAGGTTTTCTGTCATTTTCCTAGATTTACTGAAGGACTAAATGAAAAGTGATTATATTGTGATTAAATTTTTAAAAACCCTACAGTTACACTGAAAGATTAAGAACTTGGCCAAAATTCTATAAAGCATTTAGACAATAGGATGAGAAATGCAGGCTAACAGAACTGAGTGAAAATAAGAACTGTTGTCAAAAACGAGAAGCATTCAGACATAAATTACTTTACCTAACTTACAGAGATTGGAAGTGGTCTTCAAGGGGCGGTAATTCCAGAATGGTCCCACTCAGAGCAGTCATGGCTTCCTTTACCTTGACTATATAAACTAATGGAAATATATTTCCTGGGGAGTGCTACAAAGCTTCCTAATCAGAACAAACAGGCAATTTCCAAACACACTTGTTACTACGCTGAAAAGCAGCAGCACATGACAATGATGTCTTCTCCACTTCTTTGCATATTTTCTATAGCAATCATAAAACACAATGAATCTTAGAACAGCATTGGGGAAAAAAAGAGGCTCAAATATTGATGGTTTACTTCATTTTTCTTTCTTTTTAAAGAAAAAGAATGGGGGCCACCTGGGTGGCTCAGTCAGTGAATCATCCGACACTTGACTTCAGCTCAGGTCATGATCTCAGGTTCATAGGATCAAGCTCACATGTCAGGCTCTGAGCTGACAATGTGGAGTTGCTTGGGATTCTTTCACCCTCTCTCCACCTCTGCCCCACTCGTGCTCCCTCTCTTTCAAAAATAAGCATTAAAAGGGGCACTTGGGTGGCTCAGTTAGTTAAGTGTCCAACTTTGACTCAGGTCATGATCTCGCAGTTTGTAGGTTCGAACCCTGCATCAGGCTCTGTGCTGACAGCTCAGAGTCTGGAGAGCTTCGCATTCTGTGTCTCCCTCTCTCTCTCTGACCCTCCCCTGCTTGCATTCTGTCTCTCTGTCTCTTAAAATAAATGAACATAAAAAATAAGTAAATAAAAATACAAGTTACAAGGTTGGCATCCCATTTACTGCTTGCTAGGCTGTACATTTGTACTGAAATCTGGATTGCAGTTCGCACAAGATAAGTTTTGGAAACATCCTTTGATTTAATACATCTATTCATAGGATTTGTTGTAAGGCAATGACAAATGATATGAACAAAAATTTTCCCACAAGGATGCTTATTATGGTAATCATTGTAGTTTTTATTAAAAACGTTGGCAATACAGAAAAGTACCACCTGCTATTTCAACATGAAAACATGGCAGTAATGAAACATGATGCACTTGCCTTCCGATCTTTGCTTCTCTAATCATGGCTGTGCCTAATTGTCATCAATTGTTTATTGTTTTATATCTTTTTAAACTTAATATCATGTCAAAAGCTTTTACTCATGTAGATAAATTGTTGTACACATGAATTTTAATGTCTTTAAGATGATTTAAACAAGTACTGCAAAGGCAAGTCATTATTTTAATTGCATTGTGTTAATGATAACATAAGCTTAAATGATTCCCTGTTGTTGAATATGTTTTTCATTTTATTTAATATTATAAATAATGATACAAACAATTGGATGCTTAATTTTTTAAGCAAGTTATGCATAACTATAGACAATTTCTTTTCATGTGAAGAACTTATTTCTAAAATTATAAATACAGGTATTTTAAAACAAAAAGGTCAAATCCCACAAAGCACAAATTGGGCCTTTAAAGCATATTAAGTATAATATGTATTTATTACTCAAATAACCATTCATTTAAAAAATTTTTTTAATGTTTATTTTTTAGAGAGAGAGACAGAGAGTGAATAGGGGAGGGGCAGAGAGAGAGGGAGACACAGAATCCAAAGCAGGCTCCAGGCTCTGCGCTGTCAGCACAGAGCCTGACATGGGGCTCAAACCCACAAACAGAGATCATGACCTGAGCTGAAGTCAGATGCTACCCAGGTGCCCTGACTATTCACTTTAAAAAACTTATATAGGGGGCACCTGGCTGGCTTAGTAAGTGGGACACACAACTCTTGATCTCAGGGCTGTAGAGCCCCACACTGGGTGTAGAGTATTTAAAAATAAAATCTTGGGGCATCTGGGTGGCTCAGTTAGTTAGGCATCTGACTCTTCTTTTTTTTTTTAATGTTTATTCATTTTTGAGAGACAGACAGAGCATGAGTGGGGGAGGAGCAGAGAGAGAGTAATTCACAGAATTTGAAGCAGGCTCCAGGCTCTGAGCTGTCAGCACAGTGCCAGACCTGGGGCTTGAACTCACAGACCACAAAATCATGACCTAAGCTAGATGCTCAACCAACTGAGCCACCCAGGCACCCGCATCTGACTCTTGATTTCAGCTCAGGTCATGATCTCACAGTTCATAAGTTTGAGCCTCGCATGGGGCTCTATGCTGATAGTGAGGAGCCTGCTTGGGATTCTCTCACTCTCTGTCTCTTTATCTCTCTCTCTGTCTCTCTCTCTCCATCTCTCTCTGACCCTCCCCTGCTTGCACACACTCTCTCTCTCTCAAAATCAAAAAATAAACAGGTAAATAAATAAATAAATATAAATAAAATCCCAACTTGTAGGACTTTATATTGCTTCTTTTTGTCTATTAACTTTAATTAGGGTAGATCACCTATAATCTGCTTTTATAATTTAAATTAATATAATCAGGACTTTATTAGTGAGGATGATTATTTAATTGTATATCTCAAAACTATGTTCATTACCTTATGTTCAATACATAATGGTTGATAATGGGTTTTGATGTCAGAATTTTCCCTCTGGTTCTATTTCTTCTATTTTTATTTTTATAATTCCTCTATTTTCCACATTGAAGAACTAATATTAAATTGCTTTCACGCTTCAAAAACACATAAAGAGAAAATATCCTTTTTTATAAGTACTAACATATTTTTAAAAAAATTTTTTAGTGTTTATTATTTTTGAGAGAGAGAGAGTAAGCCAAGGAGGGGCAGAGAGAGAGGGAGACACAGAAGTGCAAGAAGGCTTCAGACTCCTCGTTGTCAGCACAGAGCCCAATGCTGGGCTCGAACCCAGAGAGATCATGATTTGAGCTGAAGTTGGCCGCTTAACCAACCGACTGAGCCATCCAGGCGCCCCAGTACTAACTTATATTTTAAAGATGTGTTTCATGTTGTTGGACAAGAACTACAATGGGACCCCCCAGTGATGATTCAGGATGGGAAACTTTTTTTTAACCCAGGTACTGTGTTATGAAGAGCCTTTATTCTACGGTAAGGTTTTTAGGTTGTTTAGTTATATCAGATTTTTCTTTTACTATACTTTTCACAATGCATCAGCTTTCTTTGAAAAAAATGAAAATTCCCTGCCTCTTTGAATGTCCGTTAGGAAGTTAAGTAGATGGCGCATATTTGTGTCCCACAACTGGATAGGAATAATTGCTTTGTCTCAAGATAAATGACTAGAAAGTAGCTAAACAAAAGATTTTCTTAAAAACATGGAATATGTTAATATATTAATATTCAAGACAGTTCACAAAAACTCTGTAATTCTGCCTAAATGAAAAGCCCTTGATAGTGTAAATCTAACCATCTTATCATTAATAATGATATACTATTTTCATATACTAACCAAATGTTTGTTTTTCTCCCAGTAATGACTTTTCTTTACTCCATGGAATGAATCTAATGCCTTAGGGGAGTAAAGCTGGTAAGAGTAGTAAATAATAACAACAACATTAATAATAATAACAATATAATTAAAAATAAATCTTATCTGTTTCAGAAACCAGAGCTTTTGATTTACAAAAGTCTAAAGATTATTTTTCTTTCTTTTTGTTGACCTTATATGCTTGGAATTGAATGAGTTGTGATACTTGGTTTATGAAACACAGTATCATTTTTTCATATAAGGCCCTCATTTATTTTGTTTTATTTTTAGTAATGTAAAGAGCATCTTATAACCTACTATACTTTCCAAAAACAAAAACCTTACCAATAACTTGCATCTACTTATATGATTCTACTCTGTCTCATCTTCCTGCCTTTTCCCCAAAGGTAGCCCGCTCCCAAATTTCATGTCTATAACGCTCTTGAAATCTGAATCTTTTTTAAAAAACTTTTTAATGTTTATTTATTTTTCAAGAGAGGGAGAGAGAGAGAGAGAGAGAGTGAGAGAGAGAGAGAGTGCAGGGGAGGGGCAGAGAGAGAAGGAGACACAGAATCCTAAGCAGGTTTCAAGCTCTGACCCCGAGGCTGGACTCCAACCCAGGAGCCTATCGGTGAAATCATGACCTGAGCTGAAGTCAGACACTTTAGCAACTGAGTCACGCAGGTGCCCTGAAATCTGACTCTTGAACACCTGAGCAAGAGTTGCTCTTGGGTAGCTACTTTATTAAGATATGCAGTCCTAACAGATAATGCTAAAGTGTTTGCAGTATAAGCTCTGTATTAGGAAGCCTGTTGATCTATTCTGGAATTGCTTAGCTTTTTATCTTTACCCATTAAATGGAATCAAACTGTATCCTGTATGGTCTTGATTTTCTTATCTTTATAGCTCGATTTTCTTCTCCAGAGCATTAATGTGGTCTAGTACATTTATTAGCCATCTGTCTTTTTTCTCTGTTCATGGCTGCTTCTGCTTTTCCCTCCATTTTCTATTGATATGTTTCAATTTTTGGTAATTTTAAAAATTATTTTAAAATTTATTTTTGAGGGGGAGAGAGAGACAGAGTATGAGCAGGGGAGAAGCAGAGGGAGGGAGACACTGAATCTGAAGCAGGCTCCAGGCTTTGAGCTGTCAGCACAGAGCGTGATGTGGGGCTTACACTCATAAGCTATGAGATCATGACCTGAGCCGAAACCAGATGCTTACTCAACTGATCCACCCAGGCACCCCTGATATGTCTAATTTTTTCTATTGGTTAGTAAGATACAAACTGATATACATTTATAAACAAATATATATTTAAGATTTTTTTCTACTGATTAGTAAGATATATGTTATATATTATATATGTGTGTGCTTATATATGTATCTCCTTTGCGGCTCTAGATATTGCAGATATATTCTTCTCATGTATTGCTCATCTTTTCATCTTTTTTTTCTTTTAGGTATCTTTTGACATCATTAAAACTAAGACACAGGATTGATTTAGCTATATGCAGTCTTTTTTGTGTTCATATGAATTGCAAAATTCTTTTTCCTACTTCTATAAAAAATGCGACCAAGGGAGGGTGAAAACAACAAAGGTGATGAAATAAAAGGTCCCCAGCTCATATCCCACAACCCAAACAACAATCTGGCAGTCATCCATGAACAAAAGTGCCTTTATGGGAACATTGGGATCTAGGTGGGAGGTTTGAAATCCCAATAAAGTCCAAGATCAAGGATAACTGCTTTGAGAAGGCAGGCCCACACCCTGGTAGCAAGCTTGCTGCACATAATTCCAGTTACAGGCCCCAAACCTCCGCATTCCCCTCTAGACTCAGATCCAGCCCAACTTTACCATGGTCCTACAACCAGTCCCATCCTCCGAGAGGCCAGGGATGAGCTATTTCTTGGAAGAAGACATACAACAGGTCAATGAAAAGGTCCTCAACATCACTAATGATCAGGCAAATACAAATCAAAACCATGGTGAGACATCAACTCACATCTTTCAGAATGTCTAGGGACAAAAGTCAAGTGTTGGTGAGAATGTAGAGAAATCGAAACCCTTCCACACTGTTGATGAGAATGTAAATTGGTAAAGCCATTAATGAAACAGTATGGAGGTCCTTTTAAAAATTAAAAATAGAAGTACACATGACTCTGAAATTCCACCTCTGGATATATACCCAAGGAAATGAAATCAGTATTTCAAAGAGATATCTGTACCCCCATGTTTATTGCAGCACTACTCAAAAATAGCCAAGTTGTAGAAACAACTTAAATGCCCATCAGTGAATGAAAGAGTAAGGAGTAGTTAGTACATGCATATAATGGAATGTTATTCAGCCTTAGAAGGAAGGAAATTTTACAGTATCAGACAACATGGATGAACCTTGAAGACATGTTAGGTGGAATAAACCAAGCATATAAAGACACATACTATATGATCCCACTTATATGAGATATTGAAAATAGTTCAACCCATAGAATCAAGAGTGGAATGATGGTTATCAGGGGTAAAGGAGGGGGAATGAGGAGTTACTAATTAATAAACATAATGTTGGAGTTAAGCAAGTTGAACAATTCTGGAACTCTTCTGTACAATGTTGTACTTATAATCATCAATAATATATTGTACACTTAAAAATTTGTTGAGGGGCACCTGGGTGGCTCAGTTCATTAAGTGTCTGACTCTTGGTTTTGGCCCAGGTCATAATCTCATGGTCTGTGGGTTGGGCCCCACATCAGGTTTCATGCTGAGAATGCAGAACCTGCTTGGGATTCTCTCTCTCTCTATCTCTCTCTCTCTCTCTCTGCACCTCCCCCCCCTCCCCCTTTCTCTCTCTCTCTCTTACTTTCAAAATAAATATACAAACATTTAAAAAAATTGTTAAGTGTGGCATGTTAAATGTACTTAACAAAAATAAACAAAAAATTTAGAAAAGTCCCAAGATAAACCTCCATTAATACATACAATATACATGCAGGAAAAGAATTTGTTCTACTTGTTGGGAACTGAGTGGAAATCATGGAAAAATTGGAAAGATGATTGGAATAATGCACATTCAGAAGTGTATCTAAGCTTTTTAAAAAATATATTTATTGATTGAGAGAGAGAGTGAGAGAAAGAGAGTGAGCTAGCATGGGGAAGGGGCAGAGAGAGAGAGAAAGAGAGAGAGAGAATCCCAAGCAGGGTCCGTGCTGTCAGCACAAAGCCCAATTAGGGGCTCAGACTCATGACTGTGAGATCATGACCTGAGCGGAAATCAAGAGTCAGATGCTCAACCAACTGCCCCTTAAGAAAGCTTTTTGAGCTATGAAATCTGAAAACTCATGAGACTAATTTTCTTATGAGGAAGTTGAGAGAATTATGGATGTGTCGGACAAAACAAGGATATAAGAAACTTGGAAAAAATACATATTTTATACCATAAAGAACAGATTTAGCAAAATGCATGAGACAGTCACCATACTTAACAGCCAGTTTTCTTAGCAAAATAACAGGCAAGAGAAGGGAGATTTGCAGAGATATTTAAAAAGGAAGTCATACACTTAAATTGTTATTTGTCCCTAAAACGGAGTCCTATTCCTGCTCTTCCACTAGATATGTCTGTGGAAAAGGAGAACAAAATGTAGAGTACAGAACACCTGTACCTACCACCCTATAGAGAGACTGAGGGGGTTATGTGGAGACCTATGTGGAAATTTGGATTTTCTTAAATGGAGTGTGAAGGTCTTTTTGCATGTAAAAGATGATGCAAAAGGAGCTGGAGGCCCAATCTGAAGAGGCTAGCATAAGGAAGACAAAGTAGCAATCTTCCTGGAAAAACAAGAACCAGTCAAAAATAAACACGCACACACATCGATAGTGAGAGAGAAATTATAGAGGAGACCACAGGTAAATAAAAGATAATAACTAAGGGTCAGACGGACCCAATCTTATGCCTTGATAATGTATGTGAGTTGAGTTGACAAAAGAAATGCTGCATCGACTAACTACCCTGAATTAACTGAACTTGACATAGTCACTGGGTGGAATGTGTTAAGGTAATGTTTCACAACTTTAACTCACATCAAAATCACCTGGAAGGCTAATAAACCACAGATTGCTGGCCCCACCTCCAGAGTTTCTGATTCAGCGGCAGATCCGGAATAGGGCTCAAATATTTGCATTTCTTACATGTCCTCAGGTGATGCTACTCCTGTTCCTCTCAGAACCATATTTTGAGTCACTGGTGTGATATACAAACATCAAAATCTTATAGAAACATGTTCCTTAGAATATCCACTCAACATAATAGTATGCATGTATGTGTGTATGGGTGAGGGAGAAGTGATGTTCTTTGTACATGGCTTCCAAGGTCACCTTGGGCATTGATATCTAGCTGTCAGTGGAAGAGAGTGAGTGGAGGACTGCACAGGAAGTTTTTATTGGCAAAGATTAGAAGAATCTTTTCTCATTCTATTGGTCAGAATTCAGACACATGGCCAGAGCTACTTCCAACAGAACCTGAGAAACATTGTCTAGCCACATGTCTAAGAGAAATGGGAAATAGATTTGGTCAACAGTTAGGCAATATTTATCATAGTACTCAAAATAAGATAAAATTGAATTAGAAACTTTTCATGACTGAATTTTATAGCGTGAGGTTTTATACTATCAACATATAGCTTATAAGAATATTCGAGATTGGGGCGCCTGGATGGCTCAGTAAATTAAATGTCCAACTCTTGATTTCAGCTCAGGTCATGATCTTAGGGTTGTGAGATCAAGCCCAGCATCAATCCTTTCCTCAAGCATGTGTTGGGCTCTGCGCTGAGCTCCACACTGGGCATGGAACTTGCTTAGGATTCTTTCTTTCCCTCTCCCTCTCCCCTTCTCTTCCCTGCTGGTGCATTGTCTCGCTCTTACTCTCTCTTAAAAAAAAAAAAAGACCTAGTTGGTTCCTGCCTACATCTATAGTCTCATCACTCTTCATTTCCAGTTGGACCAAATTTATTTCTGTTCCTTAAAGGAGTCATGTTCTTGGAGGATTCCTCTCTATATCCTCAGGGTTTTTCTCTACCTGAGAGAGTCGTATTACCTACCTTTCCACCTCCCCACACAGTGCCATTTGTCTAGTTAACTATTACTCATATTTCAGGTCTCACTGTGAAGGTCATTTCCTCAGAAAGTCTTCCTTGACTACCACCCAGACCCTAGACTAAATTAGTTACAATTGACCTCTGCATATACCAATTTTACCTTGTTTTTTCTTTTTTCAGCTTCTATCATTGGGTGACTTTCCTACCGAAGTGTAAGCTCCAGGTGAAGATCTTTGTTTATCTTACCTACTATTTTATGAGTACTTCTTATAGTATTTGGAATGGTGCTTAAGAAATACTTTTGGAAGGAAGGAGGAGAAGGAAGAAGGGAAGGAAGAGGGAGGGAGGAAGGAAATATTTTTTGCAAGATTTTAGAATGCATCAACAATGTAATTGTTGTATTTGTTACATTTTGATTGCCCAGATTTACTCAGTTGATTATCTCAGTAGTTAGGTGTAGGTTAGTAGTAAGAAAGTAGGTTCCTTTCTTACTACTCCATATGTATTGTCTACATCTACCCCTCCTACAAACTGCATGATTGGTCAAACAGAATGCCTCTGAGAGAAGAAAACTCTTCCTTGGGTTAATTGTCTATGAGTCACTTGCTCCTTTGGCATCTATAAGCTTGATTTAATCTACCATTACGGGAAATGTATTTGTAATATTTTGATGAAAATTACTGCCAGGTGCACACATTGATTTTGACTTATGGCTGAAAAAGAGAAAGAGAATGATGAAGACTGCTTAGAGTATTCTAGATTCTTGTTGAATGGAGAGCATGAAGACAGAAACTGGCAGACATTTATCTAAATTTTGTAAAATGAAGTTTTGAAGATAAAAATAATGATTAATCAAGAAACTTACTAAATCTGAAGTTAGAAGTGAATCTGAAGTTGGAAAACTTGTGTAACAGATTATGGCTCAGCCCAGATTGGGACTGATAAGGCAGCAGGTATGCCAGTAAAAAATAACAATGAGAAAAAAGGTGAAGTAAAAGATTTTTTTTAATTGAGTGTAAAAAAGAACCTTATATGCTAGTATTACTGAGGCTATTAGAGGGGTGCCAAAAATAAGGAAAAAATATCTAAAACATAGTCCCTCTACATAGGTACCAAACTACAAGTTATTTATGTTCTAGTTGGGACATTGACACCTGGCTGTGCACACACCCTCTCCCATAAGTTGACTACTCACTGCTGTTGTAAACAGAATAATATGAGTCCTACTGTCAATTATTCTCCAGGATAGGTTTACCACTGACAGTCTTTTGCTTTACATTGAGTCTGTTGGGGGATATATGGCTTCTCCTTGAGGCGCTGCCCCTTTCCTCTTATTTCCTGACTGGGCTTTTTCACTGTTTGGATGGCCTTCCCTAGAGATTGCGGTGGAATAATCAAAGGAGAGGAGACATAAGCCAGACAGTTTTGTAATGATTTGTAGCTTTTATAAGACCGTTTCTCTAAGTGAGGAGACTAATGAATCGTTGCCATAAGGGTTTGGGATTATCTGTGATTTTTAGTTATTCCAACTACCCAGATCATTTTTGCCATAAGAATTAAGACTTGCCTACATGGCTTGGATAATTGAGATCGGGTTCCTGATATGCTGAGTAATTAAAAGTGCAATTGATCCTTGAATCTCTAACTGTATACGTGCCCATCTCCCTTATTAGATATCTTCTTACATCTAATGCATATTCCTAATTTTTAAGTAGGAATCTTGTTACTTTTCTCTATACATCAATGAAACTCTCTAAGAGTATTCTTGGGTCAAATTCCATTTGCATTAATCAAATTGAAGCTAACTTTTTAAAATGCCAGGAGTAGAATGCATATATTTTGACTAGTTTTTATGGTGTTTACAATAAAACAGAGAGAGAGAGAGAGAGAACCTTCATTTCCAAATGGCAATTATCTTTGCATTTACATATTACCACTTTGTCAGGGAATCTGCAGTGATAGGTTATTCTTTCATTGTTATTCATGAGATACTATCAGCGAGTCATAAAATTGTAGAATGAGTTGCCCTATATTGGGATAGAATGTAGTGAACAATTGTAAGAATCAGTCATTACTTCTTCTATTCAGTGAGGCCCCAGAGGTGAAAAGCTTCTGTTTCTGACATCAGTTGTTTTTTGGGTTTTTTTAAGGAAGTTGGATTTAAAGGACAAATAGAAGGAAAATAGAGGAAAAGTTTTACAAGACAAAACATTGGAACTCACCAAGGCTATTTGAGAGGAGAAAGGCTGAAAACAATATGAATCAAAGAAACACAAATGGATCCTTTGCCATCAGGGGTTTAGGGGTCTGAATACAACAACTTTCAATCCAAAAAATAGACTGACCTAAAATAATGAAAAGCACTAGAATCCCTATTAGATCATGCTACACATCTTACCTTAAAAATAAACATGTAATAATGTAAATAAAAATAGGCTACCTATAAAAAGATTCTCATAACATGGGACCGTGGATGTAATCCTGTATCCTGCCTCATGTCAGGTACTGTAACTTTTGGTCACCTTGAAAGATAGGCATATATTATGACTCTCCACTATCACTAAATCAAGGTTTCCTGTTAATACATCTTCTGTCTTATGTCTTGTTCCCTTGCCATAATCCACATGCTGTTCAGCTTTAACTACTGGAAAAGAAATTTAAATTATGTTTAAAAATGGGAACAGGTAACAATTCATAGGAAAATAATATCCTATTTTCATGAAACTATATGCTGAGTAATAAAGAGGGAATATAAATCAGATTTTTATACAAATAAAGAAAAATAAAATTACATGCTATAATTTTCTTCAAGTAGGCTTTGTTTTTAAAATGCCCTAGACATTCCTAAGAGTTAAATAGAACTTACTCTGGATATAGACAGATGTCCTTTCCATTTTATACTTACATTAAAAGTATTCTTATATACACTCATTTTTGTTCTACTTCTTTGTATTCAGCACTCATAAATTAAAAAGAGACTCAATGTCCAAATTTGGAATTCTTTGGCCATTTTGGGGAAAGATTCTTAAAAATTAGTTATTCTGACCTTGTTAAGTTACTAATGGAATAACTAACCCTGTATGGAAAATAGCTATTTCTTAGAATTTCTGTCTCTATTGGTATAGCCATAACTGGGTATTTTGTTATCCAGGTAACATTTCAAGTAAAGGTAATACTGTCCTATATCTTCTGGGAATAGAAGCCCATTGCAACATAAATGCCTACGTTTTCCACCAAGGTGCCACAAGTTCCAGAGGGATCATCAGTAAGAGGAAGTCCACAGGCTTTGATATGTGCTACCAGTGACTGCAGACTTATGCTTCAGCTGAGCAAAGTTGGGCCACTTACCAATTAATAATAATTAACTCCATTTGAGGATATATTTCCTGATATTGTACATACATCTTCTTAAAACTATAATGACATTTTAGAACATAAATGGATATGTTTATGGGGAAAATGCCTTTCTAGTCTGCAAATGATTTTGATTCTTTACAGGGCTAGCTGTTGCTTATGTTTTGATCCCAGGATAGAGTGTTGGCTGCTTCGGTAAATAAATTATAAGGGACAATGTAGCAGAGGTTTCTATCACTTGATATGATCCAGAAGATGGGTTTTGTCATTTTTTAAAAAAAATGGAATAAATTTTTTGTTTTTTTTGATGCTTATTTCTGTGCAAAGAAGGCAAAATGGTGACCTAGACATGGGGACAAGTACAGGAAGACCTTGTGCATAACTGATTCTGTGAGTGTTCTGCAAGATAAGCAAACATTTCTAATAAATTTTAACTTGATAAATGAGCGATGTCTTGCAATATGAGTAGTATACATGATGTCAAATGTCACATGATCACACCTGAGCCAACAGATCTTGAAATTCGCTTTGATATATAAGTGTTTTGGATTACAAGCATGTTTCTGGAATGAATTATCCTCACAAACCAAAGTTTTACTGTACTGTCACTTTTTTTTTTAGTAGGAGGAGCTTAGCAAAGACAACTTAAGGTGAGTGAGAATACCCCATGCTATAAGCTGGGAAACATAAAATCTAGAACAATACACTCTTACAAACCAAAAAGGGAAAATGATATGATGTAGCCTACAGCATCACTTACTTCAACAACCTACAAGGCAAATTGCACAATGTATGCACTGCTTTCCACCTAAGTTAAGGAATCATGGAAATATGTTCCCTCCTTTATACAGCAATCACAGCAGGTATTCATTGTATCTGTGAAGGGAATGGGACCATGTTCCACACTTTCTTGTAAATAATAAAAATAAGAAGTAGAGAGAGGATGCTCTTTGTCAGTCAATTACCTTCTTTATGTAAGGGAATGTGAGGTAGGAAGAGTAACATGTTTCTTCTCTTTCTGGGCACATGTATGTGTTTTCTCTTCAAAGATGGCTTTTAGGGGATGCATGAGTGGCTCAGTTGGTTACGCTACTGACTCCTGATCTCATGGTTCGTAAGTTTGAGCCCTGCATCAGGTTCCACACTGACAGTGCAGAGCCTGCTTTGGATTCTCTCTCTCCCTCTCTCTCTGCACCTCCCCTGCTCTCTATTTCTCTCAAAATAAATAAATAAACTTAAAAAAAGATGGCTTGTCATCAGTTCTGCTAAATTCACTACAAAATAATTGGCAAATAGTTGTAGGTAATATGCTAATAAACACACATAAATAGACAAAGCAAGCGCATCAACCAGCAAGGTCCTCTGCCCATTAAAATAACCTAATAATTCAGAATGTTATACATATATTGAATCATTTTCTGTCTAACACTTCATCCCTTTGCTGATTTATTCAGTCATTTATTCCCAACAGTTTTTGGTGCCGTCATTTATGAAATGTGGCAAAGTGATATATTTTATCAAATTTCCACCTTTTACTATTACTGTTTTACTCCTCTTCTCTTGGTTATACTCTAGGATAAGCAGAATTGGCTGGCACATCATTTATGTGTTCTTTATACATTAATTTATTTAACAAATATTAACTGAACACCTAGTATATACCAAATTCTGAGCTAAGAACTGCAGGAAATCTAATGATAAATAAGATCTGGTCATTGTCCTTAAGTAACTTTCAGGCTACTGAGTACTAGCAGACTACTTGTCTTTTATGTCCTTTGAGGGAGAAAATATGGAGAATCTTCTTTCATTATAAAATCAAGGGGCATTCTGGTTTTAATTTTCAAGTAAGTGCCATCCAGAAAATCAATTCTATATTTCTTAAAAACATCATCTTTCTACACTAGTATAAGTAGCCTTTGCTCATTTTCTCTACTTCCTCACTTCTCGTTCAGTCCTCAATTCCTGCTGTTGGATTTCTGCTTCAATTGCTACTGGAAATTTTCCTATTTGGGTCATCAATGACCTTCTAGCTGTCAAACCCAATTCAGAGAAACAGCAATGGGCAAATGTATGTCATGTGCATTTATTCATTCTATAAATACACTTTGGGTACACATCATCACAGTGTGATGTTAAGACATGTTAAGGGAACTCTATTTCTCTATAGAGAGTGGTGTCCCTCATAAGACAGCAAATCTCTTGGGTGTAAGAACTTGCCTTTCCTTTGTCCCTAGAATTTTATATACTTTTCAGGTCTTATCTGAACTGCTTTGAGACATTTGATAGAAGAAACGTCTCCCTCCCTCTCCCTCTTCTCTCTCTAGGGCTTTAGTGATAGTGTTTTAAGTGGTTTACTTGTTACTTATGTAGCCACTCAACCCTAGTGTTAAAAGGTTTCAAGAGAGGGAATAAGTTTGTCTTGTTTGTGGTACTGGTGGAGTGGCTGAGACTATGGTTATATTCCTTGGAGAAGGAGCATAGAGATCACTTTCTATTTTATGAAGTACGTAGATAGGCCTTGGAGTCCAAAGGATGAGATGAGTTCATATCTGAATAAAACTGAGATTTAATGATTGAAGAAACTCAAAGTAGAGATACCAAATTCCAGGCATAGTTTTGTTTTGTTTGCTTGTCTTTTGACGTTGACATGAAGAACAAATGTTCAAGGGCTAGGGGAGAGGAAGCATTGAGGTTTTTAGAAGGAAGCACTTAACAAAATTCTCCAAACACAGGTAGCTGGATGTTATCAGTCAGGGCAGGTACAAATAAATAAAATTTGCCTCTGGCATGGTAGAAATCTACTCTTTTTTTAAAAAAATAATTTTGTTAATGTTTATTTTTGAGACAGAGAGAGAGAAAGAGAGTGAGCACACATGTGCATGTAAGTTGGGTATGGGCAGAAAGGGAGGAAGATAGAGGATCCTAAGCAGGCGAGGTGCTAACAGCAGAGAACCCAATGCTAGGTTCAAATTCATGAAACTGTGAGATCATGACCTGAGCCAAACTTAGATGCTTAACTGACAGCCATCCACGTGCCCCAAAAACCCTCTCTTTTTAATGATAGTGCTTTCTTCTTTTGTGCAGAAATGTTAGAATTCCCACTTATTCCATTCTTTACCTTCTACTCTTTTTATATATGTATAAATTTTGTGCAATTTGTCCATACTCCTTAATACTAGTTTTAATTAACATAATCTATTCATAATTCTCAAAGCATCTCTCTCATGAATTCTTTATCATCTGATAGTTATCCTCTTCCCTGTGGATGTCCATTACCATGCTTCCACATATATACATTGTATAAATATTAAGTACTGGGCCCCAAAACAAATAAGACACACATAATTCCTACTCTCATTAAGGTAGCAGCTTAGGAAGGACACCATGCTCTATATTAAAAATCAGTAGTTCCCACAACAGAGATGTCCACTCTCACCATTATTATTCAAGATAGTATTGGAAGCAATACTGATACAATCAGACAACGCAAAGGAATAAAAAGACATCCAAATCATCCAGGAAGAAGTCAAACTTTCACTCTTCGCAGACGACATGATACTCTATGTGGAAAACCCAAAAGATTCCACCAAAAAACTGCTAGAACTGATCCATGAATTCAGCAAAGTCGCAGGATAGAAAATCAATGCACAGAAATTGGTTGCATTCCTATACACCAATAATGAAGCAACAGAAAGAGAAATCAAGGAATCAATCACATTTGTGATTACACTAAAACCCATAAAATACATAGGAATAAACACAGCCAAAGAGGTGAAAAAAACTATACACTGAAAACTACAGAAAGCTTAAAAAAGAAATTGAAGAAGACACAAAAAATGGAAAAATATTCTAATACTCCTGGATTGGAAGAACAAACGTTATTAAAATGTCAATAGTACCGAAAGCAATATACATATTCAATGCAATCCTTAGCAAAAATAACACCAAAATTTGTATGGGATCCAAAAAGACCTGAATAGCCAAAGCAATCTTAAAAAGAAAACTAAAGCTAGAGGTATCACAATCCTAAACTTTAAGACATATCACAAAGCTGTAACCATCAAGACAGTACAGTACTGGCACTAAAACAGAAACTCAGATCAATGGAACAGAATAGAGAACCAAGAAATGGACCCCCAAATGTATGGTCAACTAATCTTTAATGAAGCAGGAAAGAATATCCAATGGAATAAAGACAGTCTCTTCAGCAATGGTGCTGGGAAAACAGGACAGTGACATGCAGAGAAATGAACCTGGACCACTTTCTTACACCATACATAAAAATAAACTCAAAATGGATTAAAGACCTAAATGTAAGACAGAAAGCCATTAAAATCCTAGAGGAAAAGCAGGCAACAACCTCTTTGACCTCAGCCACAGCAACTTCTTAACACATTATTGGAGGCAAGGGAAACAAAAGCAAAATGAACTATTGGGACCTCATCAAGATTAAAGCTTCTGCACAGTGCAGGAAACAATCAGCAAAACTAAATGGCAACTGACAGAATGGGAATGGGAGAAGATATTTGCAAATGACATATCAGATAAAGGGTTAGTATCCAAAATCTATAAAGAACTTATCAAACTCAACACCCAATAAATGAATAATCCAGTGAAGAAATGGGCAAAAGACATGAAGAGACATTTCTCCAAAGAAGACATTCAGAGGGCTAACAGATACATTAAAAAATGCTCAACATCACTCATCATCAAGGAAATACAAATCAAAACCACAATGAGATACCACCTTACTCCTGTAAGAATGGCTAACATTAACAACTCGGGCAACAACAGATGTTGTTGAGAAAGAGGATCTCTTTTGCACTGCTGATGGGAATGCAAACTGGTGCAGTCACTCTGGAAAACAGAATGAAGGTTCTTTAAAAAGCTAAAAGTGGAACTGCCCTACAACCCAGCAATTGCACTACTAGGCATTTACCCAAGGGATACAGGTGTGCTGTTTTGAAGGGGCACAGGAACCCCAATTTTATAGCAGTTAATCAGCAACAGTCAAAGTATGGAAAGAGCCCAAATGTCCATTGGCAGGGGAATGGGTAAAGAAGATGTGGTATATATACAATGGAATATTACTTGACAACCAAAACGAATGAATTCTTGCCTTTTGCAACTACGTGGATAGAACCAGAGGGTATTATGTTAAGTGAAATTAGTCAGTCAGAGAAAGATAAATATCATATGACTTCACTCATATGAGGACTTTAAGATACTAAACAGATGAACATAAGGGAAGGGAAGCAAAAATAATATAAAAACAGAGAGGGGGACAAAACATAAGAGACTCTTAAATGTGGAGAACAAAGGGTTGCTGCAGGGTATGTGGGGGGGATGGGCTACATGGGTAAGGGGCATTAAGGAATCTATTCCTGAAATCATTGTTGCACTATATGCTAACTAACTTGGATATAAATTAAACAAGAAATAAATAAATTAATTTAAAAAAAACAGTAGTTCCCTAGCATGGATAGTGCTGTGGCTAGTACATACCAAGTGCTCAATAAAATTTGTAGTATGAATGAATAAATGAAGGAACACACCATGTTCTCTTTCATCTCTGTGCCTTTGGGAATGTGGTTTCTTCTGCCTAGAATGCTCCACCCATATTTGTACATCGTATTTGATTATTTTTGGTGCCCTTATCTCTCTTTGGCCTCTCCTGAAGAGGGGACCTAGATGCTCCTTTCTCTAAAGATCTTTGTATATCTCATTCATATTTCATATTTAGAAGTTAGGTACAAACACAAGTGCAACATTTCCTCATATGCAGTAGTTAATTGCATGAGGTCCAGAACCATGTCTCTTTCAGTTCTCTCACTAGCACCCAGCACAGGGGCTAGTTCACAGTATTTGGTCAGTGAATATGAATTGGCAAATGAGAAAAAAAAGTGACTGAAATTAATTACCACTAAAAAATAAGTTTGCACCCAAAGCTTACCAGGATTTAGCCCAAAATTTCCTCTCCTATATATCTCCCATTTCTCTTTGTGTCAGCTAAAATGCAGCCAACTTGTTATTCTTGGATTTGTCTTTTACTTTCTCATCATTATGCCTTTTTTCTACTCTTGCTTATAACAAATATTCCTTCTACTTCTACTACAACTAGCCCCTCAGACTTCCGAACCCCTGAAATGCAAACTCCCTTCCCTCCCTCCAGCACCCTCTTTACTATTCCTGACTCACCAAACATGCCCTCATTCTTAGCATATTTCCCATCTCCTTGTCTGAAATTATTTAATTTTTCCTTGAAGCTCTCTCACATTTTTCTAATAAGATCATTATAAATCGTCTCTTCTATTACAGTTTAAGTTCTTATCACATCTGTCACAGTAGATCCCAAGCACCATGAAAGGAGGAACTGTGCCTTGCAAAAGGCATTGCAAAGAGGGAGTACATAATATTTATTCAAGTTAAATTTGTGCATTAGCTTCTCGTTAAATTCAGATACACCATTTGGACAGGTAGCAATTCACTTTCTCTGTCTCCCCCCCCCC
>PJEM01003416.1:33656-112603 GCA_004023845.1 Helogale parvula | reverse complement strand
GAGATAAAGAGAAGACTCTGAAAAACCACATCACACACACCGGATAGAGGACCAAAATGGCACTGATCTACTCAACAGCAACATAAGAAGCTAGAAGACTGTGGAGGAATAGAATTCTTAAAGAAAAAGATATTCTACCTAGATTTCCATGCTCTAACAAAACCATCAATAATTTGGATACAAACTTTTCCAGGTATGCAAAACCTCAAAGATTACACACCATGCATCCTTTAGCTGGAAGCTATTGGGGGATGTGCTTTACTTGACAAGGGAATAAAGTAAGTAGGAAAAAGATACGGAACCCAGAAAAGTGGAAAATCTACCACAGAGGAGAATGAGAAAAAAAGCAAGCTGATAACAAAGGATGATAGCCATGAAGGTGGCTGAAAGAGCAGTGAGTTCTGGTTGGAGTAAGAAAACAGAGAACACTTGAAGGAACATCGCCAAGATTTACAAAAGAAAACTACTAGATTATTGGACAGAGTTGAAAATGTAAAATCTTTTCTGGAAAATCATCTTTAAAGGCTATTAAAGGAACTGAGAAGATTTAGCTATAGGTCCAAATGAACCCAAGTAAATGGAAAAGATTAATGGTTATTAGTAATTCTAGAAAAAGCTAAACATTATACAAAAAGAATTTGTATGCACAACTAAAAGTAATCATATACTACTCAACAGAGAATATTTATGTAGTCATAATCATGAAAATGCCAAATTATATTTAATAAAGTGTATAACTGCATTGAAAGAGTAAAGAAGAGTAAGAGTATATAAGAGAGAAAACAATCCTTAAGTTCCACATTAGGAAGTCAGTGAATAATGTTTTAAATCCATGAATTAAAAGATATCTGCATACGGTATTTAGAAAGGCAGAGGCGAAACCAGGTAAAATAGCTCAGAGTAGAAGGATACAGATGAGCATGGAAGGAAGGAAACATGGGAGCAGGGGCTGCTGTTATTGGTTATAAAGATTATTTGTCTGATTGAGCTACATGTATATATTGCTTTGATACAGATAAAATCAGTTATAAAAATAAGCATGCCGTTGGACCCAGTAAACCTAGTGGATAATGCACATCAAAGTTTGACATTGTATATAAGGTGATTCATCACAGTATTATTCCGCTGTCGATGGAGGATGAATTTTCATTTTGTAGAAACTTATAGTGACATTAATGTAATAGTATTAAATATTGTTCCTAAAATGTCTATGAACGGGACTGCTTCATATTAGGGTTTTCTAATGATATATAAACAATGTGAGCTTTAGAATTTAAAATCCTTAGTTCATATTTTGTTAACTATATAGCCTCAGTCAGACTGCTTGTCTTCTCTGGGCTTTCTCAAACATAAAATGAGGATAGAAATACCTGTTTCATAGGACCTTTGGGGGCTAATACTCCAATTGCTATAGTAACAGCTGGCACTGTTATTATGGCTGTTAATACTCGTTCCTCTACCATGGTCTATTTGGAACTTGACTAATATATTTTAAATTCTTGGGTATCAGGAAGGATCAAGTTGCGGTTCCAAAACTTAGTGGAAACGTGACCATGGGCAAGTCCGACTCTTTACACCTGACTTTTCTCAGTAACTTGGTAAGAGAAACAGTGCTGATCTCAAAGGATTGTTATGAAGAGTGAATAAGATAATGTGTCTGAAAGGCTAGCAGAGAGGTTGACAAACAGTAAGTGCTCAGTTCACAGTACTCTTATTTGTTTTATCATCTGTTTACAGTAAACTAGTTCTTTTCTCTATCCTATCAATAGGGATCAAAATAATCAGACTCAGAGAACTTTTAAGTACAAAGGCATTTGAGCTATCAGGCCATAAAGGCTTCTAATCATGTGTCCCCCCCACCCCCCCACCCCCGCCTTTAATTTAATTAGTTGTAATCTTTAAGCTTTAGGAAATGGAATAAATCAGAAGACAAGTAGATAGGAGAATGATTTTCCAATGTTTCTCATGAGATTTAAAATTTTTAGATTCTTCTGAGTAAAATGAGTCTTTACTATTTACAGAGTTATTTCTGAGTTGCAAAAATTCTCTGTGGTTTTTTTTCTCCTGTATCACCATATTTTTTCTCTGAAATTTCCCTTTTGAATGTTGGCTGCCACACTCAGAAAGCATGAGAACACTTTTTTCTCACAACTCTAGTAGAAACCTTAGCAAACAGTAACTGCACCAAATCTGTCAAATAGGTGGAAAAACCATGCTTTTTAAATTAAGAGTTGAGCACTTCTTTGTCCTCAAGTGTATAATTACTCCTTCGTCTCTCTATAGGCTATAGTACTTTTC
This sequence comes from Helogale parvula, assembly GCA_004023845.1. Taxonomy (NCBI): domain Eukaryota; kingdom Metazoa; phylum Chordata; class Mammalia; order Carnivora; family Herpestidae; genus Helogale; species Helogale parvula. The sequence goes on along the minus strand of PJEM01003416.1, from coordinate 110,305 downwards.
AAAACATGTTCATGCACCAGCATCATGGCATCATTTTTGCATGTTACAAATGCAACTTCTCAGACCTCTCTGCAGACCTCTTGAATCAGAAACTCTAGGGGCAGGGCCTAGCAATCTGTGTTGTAAGGAACCTTCCAAGTGATTCTCATATAGTCTAAAGTTGGACAGTGGCTGGGCTACATGCTTCCAAGCAGAAAAAAAGGGGAAATGTAGCAGAAAAAAAATGCTAGTAATGTATTGGCATACTTCATGAGTATCTGGTGAGCTGTATTTAATTCCACAGAAGCTTATTGGGTATCTCTTACGTGTCAGATATCACAATAGTCACTAAGTATTTAAGATAAATTTATCACAGCATATCAAACATTTACCTGGCCTGCTATAATTTCCATAAAATCATTCTACACAACCTAATGGACTCACTGATTGGCTATCTTATACTTATGGATGCATTATCAAGCACTCCAGGATTATTTCCTGGGCTGTAGCTTTTTTATTTAAATGATCATATTTTCTGAGGTCTCATGTCTATTTTCTTGAAAGCTGATATATTATGTGCAAACTCATCTGCCTTGTTGAATGTTTAACACAACATTTGGCTATAAAATAATCTCCCTTTTTATCCAAGTAATGCATATACCTTGTGGCAAATTATCCTTGGTCCTACATGGCTCTAAACTATAGATAATTATAGCCAGGGTGTTTGTGATCCTTCACAACAAATAATTCCAAATATATACCTTTTACTCCAGTTATCAGATAGTCCCTGAATATACTTCCCTCCCCCACCCCCACCCTGCCCCCGTCCGAATCTGTCTGGGTTGCTAACCAGGGACTCAGTGTTCCAAGACTTTAATGAGCCACAGATATGCCATTGCTGCTCCCTGGCCCCTATGAAGTCAAAGAGCTTCCAAGGACTCAATTTTAATAAAGAATAAAAATCTAAGTAGATTCATCTTAAAGCTGGGAAATAAAATAATAGAATATGGGTTTTGGAGGCGGGAAGAAAGAAGGTGGAGGAGAGAGAGGCAAAGAAATAAGCATAATCGGCATTTTAATGGGAATGAGTAAACAGTCTGCACTATAATAAATCTCCCAGGCATTTGATCCCAATAAACCATCTTAATCCTTAGGGCTATTCTGGCAGCAAGAGATAACTGCTCTGAAACCAAAATGTATTTAGCATAAAACTCACATTTCGATGTTTACTGTGTATCTGCTTTTAAAAAATAAATTGAAAATCCAAACTTTGAGGTGGTGTAAGGAGAAACAGCCTCTCAGGGCTCCTTCTGTGTGTCATCCATCACCTGCTTGCCAAAGCCAACACTTGAATGCCCACTGGCCGGGTAACTGGAGGCCGTGTTAACCGACACCCTTCAAATCCCTCTTTCATCTGAGCATTGTTTGACTGGCTTGGGCTGTGGACATTTTCCATAGCTTATGTAAATGCAGAGGACTTTTGGGTGAGGGTATAGCTTTCTAGAATCTCTTTTTCAGAGCTTTACAAAGTTGACTTAAATAACCCAACAATCCTACCTCAGCAGATACATGTGATGGAAGTATCAAAGTCAAATGTCAATGTAGGGCTGACCTATAAAATTCTTAAGCTGAAAAAGAAAACAATTGCTGTTTTCAGTGTTAACTGTGATCAAGGAGTAGTCTAACTTCCTTTTTCTTTATTATAGACTATTAAATTACCCATACCTGGTGTTCTGAATAACGCATGCTTGCCAGCTATTGCTACATAACATCAGTCTGCCTAGTTATAAAAGCTATTGCCTGAAGTGATGTCAGGAAGATAGGGTAACAGGTTATTCTTGACTTAAGTCCCCCTCACAGAAAGAGCAACTAGCAGCTATCCACAGAAAAGACACACTTGTGAAGATCTAAAAACCCAGGGGTGAAACTGAACTACCCCCTTTGGACCACAAAAACTGAAAAACATCCACATTTGAAGGCTAAGAAGAGTGGTTTCACTTTGCCTGCATCACCTCTCCCCCGGGCCCGTGCAGCACTGCTGAGGGCATCGCTCTGGGTCTCCAGTGTCTCCAGGGGACAAAGCAGAACCCAAGGTGGGCCCTCAGCTTCTCCGCTATTCCGGGACACTTTTAGGGAGGCTCACTTCAGTCCTGCCTCACGTGGATCATGCAGGAATCAGCTAGAGAAGGGGAAGGGAGTCTCACAACAATACATTTGTGGATCTTGGCCAACCATGTTCCTCCTGGCTGTGGTCCCCAAGAGGAGAGCCCAACCGGTGGGGCTTTGCTCTAGTGGCTCCATCTGGCCAGAGAGCTCAGTCACCAGATCTACTCACCTGGGGTCCCCAGCTGGCACTTTGTCCTAACCATAGAGTACAATCTAAAGGCCCGCACATACAGGGAAGCAAGTCATCAGCCCTGCCCAGCTGCCAAGCATGGCCTACAGCCCCACCAAACCACGAAGTAAAGCCAGAGATACCAGGAAGCTGTGCAGCACATCTACAACTGAATCCAGCACAGGAAAACAAGTCAGCAGCCCTATGCAAATGTTAAGAAAGTCTGGAAGAGGAAACTGCCTCCTCAAATGTGTCTACCTACGCAAGAATATTAGGCTCATGAAGAATCAGGTAAACTTAACACCACCAAAGAAAACTAATAAGGCTCCAATAACCGACCCCCCAAGAAATAATCTATGTGCTGTCTGATAAAAAATTCATAATAGGTCTTTTAGGGAAATTCAGTGAATGACCAGAAAACACAGATACACAGCTAAATAAAATTAGGAAAACAATGCATGTAACAAATGAGAAGTTTGACAATTAAAAAAAAGTAATCCTGAAACTGAAGATACAATGACTAAAGAATTCAAAAGAAAGCTGCAATAGCAGACTTGACCAAGTAGGAGGAAGAATGTGAACTTGAAGAGCAATTATATGAAATTATCCAGTCAAAAGAGTAAAAAGCAAAACAACAAAAAAGAAGAAATCCTCTGTGAATTATAGGATACTATTAAAAGAAACAAACCCATTATTGAAATCTGAGGTAAGAGAGTGAAATCGGGGCAGAAAGATTATATAAGGAAATAATGGCTGAAGACTTCCCAAATCTAGAAAGAGATTTGGGTGTGTAAATTCATGAAGCTCATAGGTTCCTGGAAAGTTTCAACTCAAAAGGATCTTCTCTAAGGCATCTTACAATAAAACTGTCTAAAAATCAAAGAAAAAAAGAATTTTAAAATCAGCAAGATTTAAAAAAATTTAAAAGAATTCAAGAATTAAAAAAAATTCTTTATATACAAGGGAACCCTCACAATCAGTGAGAGTTTCTCATCAGAAACCTTATATACCAGGAGAAATTGGGGTGATAATATTCAAAGTGTTGAAAGAAAAAACTGCCAGCCATAAATTTTTTACCTGGGAAAGTTGTCCTTTAGCAATGAAGGAGTGAAAAAGACCTTCCCAGGTGAAAACAAACAATCAGAAAAACAAAGTTGAGAGATTTCATCACCAGACCTGCCTTTTAAGAAATGCTGAAAATTCTTCAAGTTGAGATATAAAATACTAATTAGCAACATGAGAACATTACAAAATATAAAACACTGATAAAAGTAAGGATATGGTCAAATTTATAATACTCTAATACTGTAACATGATGATGTGTTAATTTATTAACTCTAGTATAAAGGTTAAATGATGAAAGTATTAAAAATAACCATACCTAAAATAATTTGTTAATGGATATACATTATAGGGGCACCTGGGTGGCTCAGTCAGTTAAGCGTCTGACTTCAGCTCGGGTCACGATCTCACAGTTTGTGAGTTCGAGCCCCACATCTGGCTCTGTGCTGACAGCTCAGAGCCTGGAACCTGCTTCGGATTCTGTGTCTCCCTCTCTCTCTGCCCCTCCCCTGTTCATTCTGTTTCTCTCTCTCAAAAATAAATAAACATTTAAAAAATACACTATAAAAAGATGTAAATTGTGAGATCAAAAACATGAAATGGAGGGGATTAAAACAGTAGTTTTTGTGTGTGGTTAAAGTTAAATTGTTATCAGGTTAAAACAAACTGTTTTAGCTATAAGATGATCTATATAAGCCTCATGGTAACTATAAGGCAAAACAAAACAAACCTGTGGTATGTATACAAAAAATAAACAGAAGTGACTCAAAGTATACCATTATGGGAAAACATCATTTCACATAGGAAGACAGAAGAAAGGAATAAAAAATTAAAGAACAAGAAAACAGCCCGAGATAAAGTAAAAATTAACCCTGGGTTTCAAGGATTTCCAATATACACAAATCAATAAATGTGATACACTACATTAATAGAATGATCATATGATCATCCCCATAGATGCAGAAGAAGCATTTGAAAAATTTAACATCTTTTCACGATACCATCATACATTATATCATCATATATCAACAAAGTAGCCATGGAAGGAATATATCAACATAATAAGGGTGATATATGACAAGTCCATAGTTAGTATAATTTAAATAATGAAAGGTTGAAATTCTTTCTTCTAATAGCAGAAAAAAGACAAAAGTACCTACTATCACCACGTCTATTTAACATAGTAATGGAAATCCTAGCCAGAGCAATTAGGCAAGAAAAAGAAATAAAAGCCATCCGAATCAGAAGGGAAAAAGTAAAACTATCTGTTCGCAGACAACATGATCTTACACATAGAAAACTCTAAAGGTTCCATCAAAAAGTTGTTAGAACTAATAAATTAATATAATGCTTCAGGATACAAAATCAACATACAAAAATCAATTCCACTTCTATATATTAGTAAGAAACTATCCATAAAAGAAATAAAGAAAACAATCCCATTTATAATAGCCTCAAAAGAAGAAAATACTTAGGAAGCTAACCAAGGAAGTGAAAGATTTGTCCACCAAAAACCATAAGATATTATTGAAAGAAATTGAAGACACAGATCAATGGAAATATATTCCATGTTCATATATCAGAAGAACTTAATATTGTTAAAATGTCCATTCTGCTCTAGCCATTTATAGATTCATTGAAATCTCTATCAAAATTAAAGTTAATTTTTTTACAGAAATATCAAAAACAATCTTAAACTCCATAAGGAATCACAAAAGACTCTGAGGTCAAGTGATCTTGAAAAAGAACAAAGTGGATGTTTTATACTTCCTGATTTCAAACTAATTTACCAAGTTATAGTAATTAAAACAATATAATATTGACATAAAAACAGACACACAGGTCAACAGTATAAAATCAAGACCCTATAAATACACCCATACATATAGGTTTAGCTAGTATTTGACAAAAGAGCCAAAAAAATTTAATGGGTAAAAGATAGTCTCTTTCAGTAAATGGTGCCGGGGTAACTGGATATTTATACACAGAAGAGTGAAATTGGACCCCTATCTTATACCACTTATAAACAGTACTTGAAATAAATTAAAGTTTTAATGTAAGACCTGAGGCCATAAAACTCCTAGAATAAAACATAGGAGAAAAACTCCTTGACAGTTGTTTTGACAATGCTTTTCTGAATATGACACCAAAAAGCATGAGTAATGAAAGCAAAAATAACAGGTGGAATTATGTCAAACTAAAAACCTCTAGACAGTAACAAAAGAAACAATAAGAAAAATGAAAAGTCAACCTACAGATTGGGAGAAAATATTTGTAAGCTATATATATCTCTAATAAGTGGTTAATGTCTAAAATCAATAAGTAACTCAAGTTAATAGCAAGAAAACAAATAATCAGAATATAAAAATGGCTCATGTAAAGAATATAATGTAAAAATAGCCAAAGGACTTGAATAGTCATTTTTGTCAAATACAGACATGTGGCCAACAAGTACATAACAAAATGCTCAATATCAGTAATTATCTGGGAAATGAAAAAACCTCAGAAAAAAAAGGGGAAGAGAAGGGGATCAGGACTTCATTATTGCGTGTGTTTGTTTTTTAAGGGAAATTATGAAATGCATTGGGCTACTATTTGCAAAATATCATCCCTAGTACAGTTACATAGACATAATCAAAAGTCCAGAAATCTGTGTAGCTGAACGCACAGTTTACAGTTTAGCTTCTGGTAAAATTAACATGAGACTCATTTTTTAAAATGTTTTTTATTTATTTTTGAGAGACAGAGAGAGATAGCGCCAGCAGGGGAGGGTCAGAAAGAGAGGGAGACACAGAATCCGAAGCAGGCTCCAGGCTCTGAGCTAGCTGTCAGCACAGAGCCCAATGCGGGGCTCAAACCCAGGAACTGTGAGATCATGACCTGAGCCAAAGCTGGACGCTTAACCTACTGAGCCACCCAGGCGCCCCGAGACTCATTTTCTAATCCATTTTTTCTAGCAAGCAGGAAAGATGGAGAGCTGGTTTTATTGTGAGCTAAAAGTGGTTCAAAACTAGTAGCTTATATTTAGAATCCAGACTTCTTCGATGTGGCGTCTTCTCTCCCTTTAGTTGTGGAGTTTGTTCCATCAGTCTACAGATCGATTTCCAGGGTATTAGGATAATTTGACAGTTATCTAGCAGTAGTGGGTGGGGTGAGAGGAGCTTAGGGTCCTCCTACTCTACCACCATCTTATAAATCCTCCGGACTTCATTATTCTAGATGCTTAGATTCTGGACCTATCTTCTGATATCACCTCAATCAGACATCTCAGTAACTTTGAGAGCATTACATAAAGTGAAATACAGGTAAGAAAAGACAATATTGTATGATCTCACTTATATGTGGAATCTAAAAACTCCGACTCATGCAAACGGACAGTGGATAGATGGCTGCCAGTGACGGGGTGACGGCAGAAATGGGAAGATGTTGGTCTAACAGTAAAAATGTGCACTTACATGAGGAATGTGTTCTGGGGACCTAATGTACAGCGTGTCAACTATAGTTAATAACACCGTATTGTAACCTGAAAGTTGCCAAGGAAGTAAATCTTAAGCGTTTTTACCACACAAAAAATTAAAGTGAATACATGGGGTGATAGATGTGTTAACTAATCTTATTCTGGTAATCGTTTTGTAATATATATATACATGCGTCACGTCAGTACCTTGCACACCGTAAGCTTATACAACGCTGTCTGTCCTTTGTGTCTCAATAAAGGTGGAAAAATTAGAATTCATCAAAACAGCTATTGCTTGAGTGCATGCATATGTTATCAAATTGCAGCTTGTCACCTGCCAAGTGGGGAAGTCAAAAGTTCTGTCCAACTACACAGACATGTGAGTTATGTTTTTACAACATACTTTAGAGAAGTGATGTCTAAAATACCAGTGTTCAATTATTTCAACTTAATTTTAATTTTAAAGAAAAAAAGAGAAAAGGTACATAAAGACTAGCACAAAATACTGTATAATAACTAAAGCATATTACAATTTATTGCTCTAAAAGTATAAGCATCTACATTTTTTTCTTTTTAAAATTTTTTAATAAGAGAAGTGTGGGATGTATGTGGGGGTGGGAGCAGGAGTATGTAAACTCAGAGCTTATTTGTTAACATCAGACACTATTTCTGGAATGAACAGGGAGAAGGAGAGGAGGGTGAGGGGTGGGGGAGGAGAAAGGGAGAGAAGAGAGACCTCATTAGTTTAGATGCTCTAATTCTGTACCTAACTTCTGAGTAATTACAAACAGGAGCTCAAGTGCAATTCTTCTGCTTCTGCTCTCCTCCCCTTGTCTCTTGTCCTTCTTGTTTGGATTATGAAGAATAACTATCCCAGTTTTCCCACATCAAATTGACATCGAAACAAATCTGGTTAATCACACCAATGCATACACATAAGCGCATGTTCCTGGGTGATGTATGGACATTGAAAACTAAGCTATAATACTAAAGAAATACAGCTTTTTAGTTCTAATAGCACCCTTAATTTAAGTTACCTTTTATCCCACTTCTCACCTGCCTAATTTTCCTTTCATGCAAACATAGACAACCTTCATGTTGCTGTCGTTTTATGAATATTTATGTGTGCTCTCCTAGGTTCTCCTCCTCCTAAATAAATAAATAAATAAATAAATTGGGGCAAATTGCTAAACACAAAGTAGGAACAGGAAAATTGTTTACTTATAGAAACCTACTATTCGACTTTTCATTCTGTCCCATGAAACCAGATAGCAAGGTCTGTGGTGGTTCTAGCCATTTTTCCTAACACTTACTATGATTTTATGATAGAGGAGAGTATTCTGACAAATAGTCTACAAACAACTCTCTCTCTCTCTCTCATCTGACAATCTCTCTTTCATAATACTCTTATGATGAAATTTGTAGGTCAAAAATTGTGGGTGAGTGAGGGTAAAGAAGGTGAGGGTAATGAACTCTCTCTACTATGTAGCCTCATGCAAATTCACTGTAGTTATACTTATTGCAAATATAGCAAGGGAAATATGCTAGTAGATTTGCAATCACATTTCTAGAGGTAAAAGTAAGGATTTCTTGGCTTCCACAGGTGCCAATGAGTAGAATTCTTCCTCACCCACTCCCTTGAAGGAGATTATAGATTCTATTCCAAGATGTCACATTTATATAGAGCAGCTGTGTGTAATCTATAGACATTTTTATTCATTTCAAAAAGTGACTGAGCACAGTTGAATTGAAATACATGCAAGCTGAAAGATCCTTTCAGTTTTCAGGCAATATCATTAAACAATAAAGAGTCTACTTAGCACTTAATCTGTTCTTTGCTGTTGTCATTGAATAAAGAACTAGAATCATGCCATTAATTGTCCATCAGAAAGAATGTTAGGCTTAGTTACTCTGGAACACATTGATTAAGAACAAAACTCATGTCAAGAGACCCAATGATAACTACTCTTTCAATGCTCTTTATTCTTTGTTTTTTATTCTTTGTTTTTAACATTGTGTGGTATTAAAAGATATTCTTTCATGGGAAGATGGACATAGATAAAACAAGAACAGCAAAGTATTAATACTGCTGGTGAGCTTGTTATACTATTCTCTGTACTTTTGAGAATTTTTTAAATGTTTACAATAAAAAGTCAAAGTAAAAACAAAATAGTGCATATCAGTAAAGGGTTACCAGGTTTCCAGAAAGTTTCTTGGCTTCCTAATGTCTGCTTGACCAGCTGCTGAAAGCTAGAAATGCGGGCAGGTGTGAAAGTCTTAGGATGTGAGCAGGCATGGGCATGATCCAAGCAGGAGCCTGGCAGCAGAGGACTGTTGCAGTGGGGAAGGGAAATCTTTGCCAATCAGCAGACAACTGAATTTTGTATTTTATTGGAAAATGAAAGACTTAGGGAAATACTCAAGGTGATAGCCTAATTTCTATACTTTTGTGCCATTTTTGGTGCAGATAGCCACGTGAGTAGAAGCTAATTTTGATCCTGCTTGAGTCAAGTAACAAGACCACATTGTAATAATGACCAACATTTATTAAGGTTTATTATGTACCAGGGACAACTAAACATTTTAAATGAATTATTTTATTTAGTGTTTCCTGACAAACCTACAAGATAGGTTGTGGGGAAATAGCTTCTACTTACATAAATGGATTAGAAAAACAGGGAGGAAAGCTGCCACCTTGGGGCAAACGCACCTGGGGTTAGCTAGTGAGATACTGTGATGGGCTCATTGAATGTAACGGGATCATGGAAATTACTCTCCATCTGGTGCCAATATACTATTGTACTTTGATCACAAGCTCCACTTGTCCCCCAGACCCTTTGATTACTGTCTGATAGTTCATGATTACTGTCTGATTGTTTTCTGCATGTTCATGTGTGTAAACTTATTTTCTTGACATTCACCACATGGGTAATGTCTTGTGAACTCAATAAAAATGGAAATGAAAACCCTGTTTGGAGCTCTTGTCTCCTCTCGGGCATTAGCCTCTCTCATATCTAATTCCGTGTCTGCTGTCTTTCTGGGCAAGAGAGAACTCTGCTGCAACAATAGTGGACAATAAATAAATTTTATAGAAATTTCCTATGAAAGCTGAGTCTTAGATGGACCAAATAATTTATCTCAGGTTATGGCACTAGAATACAAGCTATGGGATTCTGACTCCAGAACGCATGTACCTAACCACTGCAAAACTTCATGGCCTCTTTAAGCTCCTGCTATTCACTTAATACACCTGCAAGTCTGCACCTGGGTTCCCTTTAGCTATTCCCATCTCCTATGGCCTCTCTCTCATAAAACCCTAACATTGCTTCCGAATCCTGGTACCTATTCCTGTGGTTCTATCCTGTTCTGTGGTTTATACTCTCACATATTTATCTGCACTTTTAACTCACCCATGTAGCCACTTCAAAAGGCTAGAATTGATTCTGGATTCCTTTATTCCTTTGAGCTCTTATACCAATTCCCAATACCATATAAATCTGTGATGGACCAAATCGTGTATCCCCCCTACCCCAAATTCATATGTTCAAGCTCCCATGTGACTGTATATGGAGAAAGGATCTCTAGGAAGTAAATTTAAAAGAGGTCATAAGGATAGGATCCTGATCCAATTGTACTGTGCCTTATTAAATAGGGGAAAGTCTCTTTTTCACCCTTGCCCCCTCTCAGAACATGCATAAACAAAAGGACAGAGGTAGAAGGCTGCTCTCTACAAGCCAAGAAGAAAACCCTCATAAAAAAATAAACCCTACCAGATCTTTATCTGGGACTCCCAGCCTCCAGAACTGTGAGAGATAAATTTCTTTTGTGTAAGCCACTCGGGCTTATAGTATTTTGTTGTGGCAGCCTGAGTAGGCTACAAGCAGCATCCTATCATCCTTTTTCTTAATTTCCACTCCAAATGCTTCTGGAAAAAAAGGATAAAATGGTTTGCTCCTTTAGAGAAAGCATTATCTGATTGAAAGAATTCTGAATTTGAAACCACAAGATCAGATTTCAAGTCAAGAAATTTTTTTAAAAAGTAGCAAAAATATAAAGTATTAACTTTTAATGCCAGATAATGACAATTGACTTCTTACTGATACTTTTATTAGCTGTCTTTTTCTGAATTTATTTTTGAGAGACAGTGTGAGCAGGGGAGGGTCAGAGAGAGGGAGTTACAGAATATGAAGCAGGCTCCAGGCTCTGAGTTAGCTGTCAGCACAGAGCCTGACGTGGGGCTCGAACCCACAAACCCACGAACCATGAGATCATGACCTGAGCCGAAGCTGGACGCATAACCAACTGAGCCACCCAGGCACCCCATTAGCTGTCTTCTTAACAGGATTATCAGACTTCAGTTATGTTCTCATAGTCTCACTGTTAGTTATGTGACTTTGCCCTTATCTTGAACATTGAGGCACTCTGACTATAACTGTCTCAACTTCTGTCCCCTCCACTACCATATGTCAGGATTTTTTTTTTATCCCACTCTCTCCTTTGTTGTTACATCAGAAGAACAATCTTCCCTTGCTTTCTTCAGAGTAACATCTCTATATGAAAACTGGATATCTACAATAGCCCTTTACATTCTCTGAGAATGTATCAGTTATTACCTTTCTCTTCAAACATGTGTCTTCTGCACTCAACAACAAAGGAGCCCTTGACCTTGAGAGCTTCTCAAGATAGTCTCCCATTATTCTTTCCTTGCACTCACAAAATTCCAACAAACTTCTGAGCTGCACCATCCATAATCCACTTAATACATAGTCTGTGATCCATCTAAATTATAGCTTTGATCCTACTTGCTTCCATTTTAATGTTCTGCTTGGAATGGCATGCAACCCTGATCTCTGCTTATCAATTTTTCAAGTTTTACCTAATATGTCACTTCCTCTATGAAACCCTTCCTTAAGTAATTTTTTCTGAACCTCCAAAGAATATAGTTTATACTTTTTTGACAGCCAATTTGTATTCACCATAGTGCCTTTAGTATGTTGTAAACTTCCTAAGGCTCTCAAGACATCATCATTATTTAGTCAATGTCCAATAAATACATTAATAACCAAACTGATTTTGAACTGAATCATCAAGATGTTAATTGAACTGGGATAAGTAAAGGGCTTGGATATTTTGAAGAAATATCAAACTTCATCTTAAATAGAGTGAAGATAACTTTGGCCTACATGGATCTACACCAGAAAAAAAGCCTAATACCCATTATTCATCTTCACTGAAACAAGTAACAACAACCAATAGTAAATTGGGTGACACAGAAATGTTCATTAAGTGTTGGTTTAATTATCAAAAGAATAAAGGCTTAGAATACTTCTTGGATTATACATTAAATTGACATACTTAGAGAGTTTATGATGGGAAAGCCAATACAGAGTCTTGAAAGGTGTCAAAAGCAATGACAACTCTAATCTGGGAGGGATAGAAGACTGTCCTTTGAGGTACAGAACAGTCTACGATTTGAATCCTTCTTATGCTCCCTATACTGAAGGAGTGGAAGTAATGGGTTTTATAGGGGTATGAACATTTCTGTTGGAACACTCAAGAAGAGGTCAAAGAATCAATGTGATTTCAGCTATAGAGGAATAAAAACAATTATGATTGTAAGTGACAGAGTATGATTGCTCTGGGGCTCTCCAGTATGTATCCTTTCTAAAGTTATAGAAAGAATTTTGGCTTATTTTTTCCTAGGATAATACCAGATGATTAAAATGGCAACATTAGCTATCATTGTTTGAAGGCTATGGTGCAGGCACTGTGCTTATAATCAGCCACTTGTATTCACATTAGCTCATTTAATTATAGAATAGCACTAAGAAGAGGACAGTATCATTTCAGTTTCACAGATGAAGCTAGAGTCACTGCACACCTTACCCAAAGTTTCACAGCTAGCAAAGGACAGACCCAAGATTCAATGCCAAGATCGGAACTAAGCTTTTCTGATTTCAAAGCCTACAGCCAAAGTTAAACACATTTAAAAGAGATGGTGTTAATCTCAACACATCCTCACATAAAGACAGTGAAAGAATATTTCTGTCGATGAATTTTAACCAATGTATCTGAGCGGATGTCACTTAGATCTTGCTGAATCTTCCACATTAGTCATTATTTGGAAATTTTTCTGGCAAGTTTTCTTAAAGCTAGACTCCCTTTACATACACAAACCAACTTCTGGGCACTTGCTTAAAATGTGATGTCAGACAAAATGAATGTTACCATATTTTAATGTCAGATATTTACTCATTGCAGTCATGCTTTCAATCAAAGTAGGTGACTAGAATAAGACTAGCTTTGTCTACTATAACAGGCAAACCCTAGTCATTATATGGCAACATTGCTTGATAACAACTGAAGAAATCTTTTTATTAGTGTGGAATTTAGGGCAGGATTTCCAAATCTAAAAGGCAGCCATCATATACAGAATAGCACAGGACTCAAAGTAAGGGACTGTAACTTGGTTGAGCCCCTACTCTGTATCAGTCACAATTAAAAAACTTTATTTCATTTCTCCCCAAAGACTCTTGCAAAATAAGGTCATTGAGTTCTCACAATTTTCAGGTGAAGAAGCCAAATTTCAGAGAGACTGTAAAATTTCCCCATACATAATGAGTAGTCTAGCTGGGGTTCCAACTCAACCCTCTCTGGTCTTAATGGTTGTACCTGTTCCATAGCATCCCCCCAACCACCATGTCACCAAGGCCTGACTTTTAACATGACTAGAAATGTATTTGCCAAGTTGTCATTACGTTCTTTGTGTCTTATTCTTTTCATCTTAAAATGAGGAACATACTATCTACCACTCAGGGATTAAACACATTACACAGATCTGAAACATTGACACAGTACCTGGAACACTATGGGGATTGAGAAGTGATTGCTTTAGTTTACATGAAGTATCTGAAACAGAAAGCAAGAAAGGAACTTTCCATAGTTTGACATCACTGAGCCTCATCTTTCCCCATTCTTATGATAGTCAATGGCAAAACCATTTAGTTAATTTAGTTAATTTGCTTTTCTCTTTGAGAACTGGTAACCAATATATGGATAGAGTATACCAGTTGAGTTAACTCACATTTCAGGATCATGGTGAAATATATGAAGTGTCATGATGCATTGTCCAACTGGCAAAGTAAGCATGTGCTTAGGGAACCATCAAATCAAAGACATCTGAGACATGGGAAAAGTTCCAGCTATAATGAATGTTTGTAGAATTTTATAACCTGAAAATCTAAAAAGAAGCTGTTAAAATTTAAGCACTCATTTATATTTTGCTTTTGGATTTGATTTTTGTGAAAAACATTTCGATATGCCAGGAAACTTGGAGAGAAGGCATCTAAAGCTTTCCAGGGCTTAAGGCATTATATATACAAGGTTCTGGAAAACTATTCAAAGTTTGTTGACTTGCAGCAAATACTTCAAAGCTACCAAACATTAAAAAATATATAGTATCTAATCATTTTTCTCCGAATACAATGCTTCTGTCTTCTTACCTGTTGAAAAGAGTTTTCCCTCCTGCTTACCTTGTCATAGCAATCTAAATAATAATGTTTCAGTTGACATAAATAGTTGTTTAACCCATAAATATGCCAGTTTTGGTAAATGTATAGAAGTAATTAGTAACTGGTTCGAATATTTTATTTCACATAGCCCTAGCTTACTCGGCTTTTAATAAGATCTGACACATTTAGCCCGAGTGCTAGATCTTTTACAAAATGTTTAGAAAACAAAAATGCCATCATCATACAAGGTTTTGGGAAGAACATTTTATTGCTAAGCATATCCTTGAACGAAAATGCAAATATGAACTAAAAGAGAAAGGAAAAAGAAAAAGCAGTAACTTCACAACATCATAAAATAAATTCCTTAAGAGTCTGCTCATAAAACAACAGGAATATGATAGAAGCTCACATACAGAATGCACATGTTCCCATAAAATTGTCCAAATAGAAACTTACACTAAAAGGAATATAACAAATATATTTTTACTCAAATTAAAAAAAAATGTAAAGAAAGTAAGCAGGAAATCAGTTCACAAGACCTCAAGACTCCAAAAACAGCAATCTTTTACAGACATCGAGATATAATCAACTTCATATAGGTTGGGCCATTTGAGTTATCTAAAATCTTGCTTTGATATCCCTTTATAATCCTGTCGTTTTAAATGACAACAGAAAATCCAAAACTCTTAACACGTTGAAATATCAGATAATGAGGAACACCTCTTTCCGTACATATTAGTAAAGGCCTACCATTGTTTAGATTGCGCTTTTTGCCCCGTGTCTTTAAGATATTTTTCAAAGTCAAATATTCATGCAACTTACAAAGACCAGCAAGAGTAGATTTCTAAATCTAAACAGCTGTTTGATTTTCATCTGTACAAAAGAAATTGTATATATCCGACCCTCCAGAAGACATACTTCATTTTTGTGTGAATATTTGTCTTTGTCTCTTGCTTTTGGATAGCTATGGCCACACAACCAGAGTATTGTTTTTCTGTACATTGTTTCCTCTTTTCAAAAAGAAAGACAGACAACTGGAATCTAAACCAAACAAACAGAAATAAACAGATAGAAAGGAAAGAACAGTTCTTAAAGCAGTATGTACATAGGTGGCTAAGGAATTATACCAGCAAAAATGTAGTAAAATATGTAAACAAAATCTGAGAAGATTGTTTATTCTCTTTGACACAGTTAACTGTGACAAAACTAAAACTCACACTTTCTTCACATTTTAAGGTTTGCTTTTTTGTTGTTTTGTTATTTTCTTTTAAAACAACATTCTCATTCCACTTCAAGACTTTAACAGTTTTCCTGTTTCAGTCATCCCATCAAACATACCTTGATAAATATATCTGTATATATATTTATTTATATATATATTATACTATTAAATTCCTTTTTTTGTGTGTCACAGCAGCTTTATTAATTTATTATTTATTTATTTGTTTTTAGAAAAGATGGGTGAAGGGAGATGTGAGCAAATGGAAGGACAGAGTTATCCGTCAGCGTCAGGCTACAAAATTAAACCACTATGAAAAACATCATGTTGGGGGTGGGGGAAGAACTATGTATTTTGCACTCTGTCATGCCATGTTTGGCTTGTGTGACCTTTTGTGGTTCCATCACACAGTGAACTCCCCTATTGTCTGTTTTGATTCTTAAACAGACGTTTAGTATTGTCTCGTCTTTTTATATTTGCATGCATCTCAATCGGTCGCAGATCCAGCCCACCCCCTCTTCACCTTCCCTAGGAAAGGCTCTGTGTTAGTTTGTGCGGCTTTCTCCTTTACCACAATTTGGCTGGGCTAATGAACAGGAACAATATTGTTAAGTAAAGCCAATAGCTCTGATAAAACCAGCCCTTACCCCATCTACTCAGGGCTTGGGTGGCAAATTCTGCAATGAGATCCTGAGGGACCAGCTTTTCAAATCAAATACTATCATCCATCATGTGATTTTGCTATGTGTTTCAGCAAAGCATCATATAGGAAACAAACAACAGATTCTAGAAATACCACAACCTGATATGTAGAGTGAACACCATGGTAGCTTTTGAGTTCATATGGCAATAGTCTCTCTTACTTTTGTTTTCTGAGTTTTTTGTTTGTTTTTTTCTTCTTACGTCCATTCTCAAAAAATAAACAAAAACCCAAAAGCCACTTTTCCCCTCAGATCTTGAAAAGTTACACGTACACTGGCCAAAACCAGGTAAGGGTGGGTTTTGTTTGTTTGCTTTTGTTTTTCATTTTTTCATTTTTTTTTGTTTTTGTTTTTTACATAATTAAACCAACAAAAATAAAAGGAAAACATTGTTACAGATTGTTACAGTCAAGCTTCACAAACATCATTACAGACTCGCTTGGAGTTGTGGAACAAGTAGCCATGAAGTCTTCTACCCTGGGTGAAAGTCCTCAAGAGAAGGAAGCTTCCAAGTCCGCGAAAGTGGGGGGGACATCTGGTTGCTCCAGAGCGCAAAATGTGTGCTTTATGATACAGCAGGGCAGAAAGAATGTTCTGTCTCCGAGCGATGACTGAATCAAAGCAGCCATGGCTGAACGTTATAGGTAGGTACATCTTTGTGTGTGTCCTTTTAAAAATGGTTTTCCCCACCATGGTCATGGTACACCCCATCTCATAGTTGTAACAGTTCTGACATCTGTGAAATCTCATTTGCCAAGTATTTATAGATTTCTATAGAAATAATTGTGTCATAAATTCACGTAATGGTTGGCGGTGTCATTTTTACACGTAATACTCCTTGTCCTTGTTTTTCTGTTTCTTGTGGCCGCTCTTCGAGCTCTGCTGCTTCTCCTTGATGAGCGTGCCGTTGCTCTGGGCCGAGTTGCTGATGTAGTTCCGCGTCTCGTCCACTTGATAGGACCCCTCGTCCCTGTTCCTGTACTTGTACATGGCGTACAGGAGGATCAAGATGCAGAGGGCGGCAGCAGCCACAATGCCGACGACCATCCCTGTTGTACTGCTCGACTCCCGGATCACCTCTGAGGCCCCCGGAACCCGTCTGACTCCCGGCTCCGTGGGGTTTGCTGTGGGCACATTACGGAACATGGGGGAAGTAATTAGTGGGCTCTTCAGTTTGGTGCTGTCTAGCTCATAGGCAGTGGGCAACGGAAGCAAGACTATATCAGGCTGGGGTTTGAGATCACGGTTATTCATTTTGCCAGCTGGCAATTTGGGCACCATCCCAGACGAGGAGGAAGCTGTGAAGCGGATCAGCTCAGGGGACAAAGATGTGGTAGTAGTCCTACTAGTTTCGGAGACTTTGTTAGGTCTAAAGTCCTTGGATTCCCACTTGGGCGCATGTGCTTTGTAGCCACCTTCGAAGATTGAAGTGGAAAGACTCTTATCTGTTACCAAGGAGAAGGTGGTGTAAAAATCTTCATCATCAGTAGGGGGCAGGTTAGAGTCAAAGGTTTCCCCTGAGCCATACCCAGATATCACCAAGCCATCATCATCACAACCATCGCTGCCTTGGTCCGACAAGCAAGGTAACCCCGCCTCAGAGGTCATGGACAGGGAATCTTTGGTGGTCTCAATAATGGTGAGGAGGGGGCGGAAGGTAGGGGGGAGTGTAATGGAAGGTGCACGAGTAGCAATAGGAGGGGTAGCTAAAGGGTCTTCTACAAGAAGAGGGATAACTAATTCACCTCCTGGGATTGAAAAGAGAAAGAAAAACAGAATTAGTATATTTGTAGATAAACACCAACCGTAGTCATTCTCAGTGACTGTATTTGATAGGTTAGGCATCACAGATGATCACAGAATGACCTGGGTCCACACAGGGATCCTTTCTTATTGTAGACTAACCATTCTAAGCTGATTTGCAGCCCTTTACATGCCTCTTGCCACCACACTCTGAAATTCTCAGGTTTTTTAAGATACTCTCAAGTAATTATTTAGATAGAATTCAAATGGGCCGATTCCAGGATCTGCTTACAGGATAATGGCATTCAATCATACTGCTGCGAAAACTGACAGGCTAGCAAAACTGTGTGTGTGTGTGTGTGTGTGTGTGTGTTTGTGCGCGCGCACATGTATGTGATTAATTTGTGAACCCTAGCATTTCTTTATTCCCTTTTTGTGTTTCTATTTCTTTGTTCCCATGAGGATGAGTGTGACATGTTCTCCATGTCCCAGAGATCAAGATCAAGGAATGTAAAAGACCTTGTCTTTGGTACTTTAAGCTCCTACCTTTTATTTAACATTTATCAAGTTCAATCTACATTTGCTATATGCTAAAAGAAGGGAACTCATGAGAGGTTAAAAATATTCATCTAACAAACCCATTCTGACTATGCTTTTCCAGAAATGGCCTTATTAAATGGGAGCTAACCTTGCCTTAGTCTCATATTATGTTTATGCATTGCTTTTATGCTATATGCAATAGATGCTGAGCTCAACACTAGATTTTTTAAATACCCAGACTAGTACCCATGATTTACTGGAAATTTAGATTCAGAGATGTAGAGATAGCAAAGTGAGTTTTTAAAATCAGCAATTCTTATCCAGAATGGGAAAAATAAATTGGTTTACCCACAGACCCTAGTTATTGCATTTATAAACATGTGGACGAGGTAAGGAAAGAAAGTGCAGAATAGTTCGCTAAATCATAGTGCCTTGCAAATTATGGGCACCACAAATATTCTGCGGTGGATGTTACTCACCTAATTGTAGGGCCAAGTTTATTACTCATGTACGTAAGCAAGATAATCAAGGTCTCTTCTGTGTCTCTTTACAGTCTTATTTTTCAAACAGAGAAAGAATCTCCAGAAGTTACATTTCATGTCTCCTCACTGGATTTATTCCCAAAATGTATTCTGTTGTTTTTAAAAAATCCTCTCGCATGATGTTTCCCTGTTCCAGTTAGACTGCTGAGTTGCTAATATGAGATTATTGTTGAAGGCTTCTTTCTGAGCTGGGTCATGAAGCTCTCAGCCAGGTACAATGTTCTTATCGGTTCTGCCCTCCACAGCAACTGCCCTGATGGGATGGTTGGTGTTTGAATGCCTGTTATCAGAGGTGACTTTTGCTGAGGTACCCCTTATTGGTGACAGACAAGGTGACCCAATATCGCAAAGTTCGAGGTGGATAAGCCTTTAGTTTACATGGTCTTCCCAGGTTATTCTTATAAAGACTGACTCACAAATAAGAACTCTCCTGCTCAGCTTTCCAAACCATATATCGTTAAACATGTCCCTGTGCCTCAGTTAGAACTGCTGCATCGAAACTGTCCAGATTTCAGTGTGCTAAAGAGAAGGGCCTTCTGAGAGGAAAGCTGTTGCATACCTTCAAAACACCTGAGAAGAACCATTTGTACCCATGTCAGAAGCTTTATTTCCCCCATATTTAGTCAATAACATTGTGTTATACAGAGAGAAACTGAGGTGGGGGAAGGTGGCAATAATGTACATAATGTGTATCATTTGGAAGGGATATTCATCTCTGTCCTACCTGATAATGTTACCATATGTAGGGAAATAAAACAACCTTTCTGAGAATTTCAAGATGATATTTTGAGTTACGCTCTAACCCCAAGTTTCTCTTCTAGTGCTTGGAGTTTCAAACTATTGAGTAAAATGATCTTTGCAGAATTTTCAAGTCTTTAGACTTGCTTTACTGGACCAGCATGCCTTCTTTCCTTCTTCCTTCCTTCCTTCCTTCCTTCCTTCCTCTTTTTTACACTGTGAATATATATAATACAAATATATTACAACTTTTTAATGCATAATTTACCATTTTTGCTAGTTTTTATAAATGGGATTTGGAGCACAGCTCCCTAAAGGTAAGCCAGCCCTAAAACTAACCCTGAGTTTCTGTCCTTATCTAGTGGGGTGGGGGGCAAGTGTGTATTTAAGATGAGCCATGGAAGAAGGCAGTGTGTAAATAGGGAAGAGAAGGCAATGAGAAGAGAGAATAGAAGGTCCTTGTAATCTCTTTGAAGGTTCCCAAGAGATTACTCAGGGATGGTTTTACTTTCCTAGAGAGAACAAGACCAAATTTTTTTACCCATCTCACCTAGAATAAAGGTTTAGCATGTGTGCTCTTTCCTGGCCCAAATACTGAGTCATCTGTTCCTTACGGCCATCATAAAAATCTATTATTCCACATATATTAAGCACAGAGGAAACTGGGATAAAAGATAAGGCAAAGCCTGGTATGGATAACTTAAATATAAAGGCAAATTGTTAAGTAGTGTGCTGGTGTCCCTTTAAGTGAGATTAAGATCACTGTCTTCATGATTACAGAGTGGCATTCATTTGCAATTTTAGTGTACCATCTGTGACACCCAACTGGAGTCTTAAATTTGCCTCCTTTCTCCCCACCCCTTTTCTTCAATCTAAAGCTCCCTCAGTGTCTTTGTTGTAAAAAATCTACAAAATCTACAGATTGCTCACTCTGCAGTTGAATTGACCTCACCTTCTTTTGCTATTCATTTCTCAATCCAACACCTTTTAATCTCTCATGTATTAAAAAACAATAAGTAAAACCCATCATTTTCATAATGAAGTGGAAGGAGTGTCCTAAAGCTCGCTAATTTATAAAGAGCTTCTAAAAGGTTGGTGAGCCCCTAAGAGAAATGATAAGAGCTTATTTCCAAACCAAAAAATGTTGGGTATGCTATTTCAGAGTTTAAATAAAAGAATCTGTCCAAATGACTAATCTTTAGTTTTCTTTGCCATTTTGTTATTAATCCTGGCAGCAGTGGTAAAAAATGATAAATGATGCCTCCTGTCAGGAAAATGTGAGCCTCAATTCCGGTGGTAGTTAATCAATGAAATGGAATGGTGGAAGCTTTCACAATCCACCCCTTTCCTGCCATCTCAAGAAAATTGGAAGAGTGTCTTCAGCTTAAAAGAAAGTCAGTGGGGATGTAGGAATTGTTGTTACAAATGAGAATTAGAATAAAAATAGGTGGAAAATTTTAGAGAGCTATAATTGTGCAAGGTGCCTGGGACAGGTGTGTGAATTAGGTGTATAATCTATTTTAATATCAAATGCCATCTTTAAGATTCAGGATGATTACATAGTATCCTAGGGAATATAAGGGCACACATCCTTTGAGATGACGAGACGGGGAATATATTTCTCCATGATTAGATCCTTAATAGAAATAACTTATTGTAGGAACCTATTTAAGATTTTATGTTTATTTGTTTTAATCCAAAGTGATTGTCCTCAGAAATGTGGGAGCAGCTGATATTTTTTCCCAATGCCCAAAGACTAAGGAGTCAATGATCTACCAGATGTCTATGTTTATAAAGATTCATATTCATAGAAGCCACAAGCCTAAAATCATAAGGGGTTACAGGCATTAGGACAGAAACCCCACAGGCCATCAACACCCTAATTTCCTGTTCCATCCCCAGAATTTTTCTTTGGCTTGGAATAAGAACTATCTTTATTCCTTAACCTTAGCATTTTAAATCAGGAATATATACCCGTTTTTTGACAGGGTTGTGCTTTTCTTTAAACTAGAGAGATCACTAGGGATATAAAAGGTCTATTTTAGCCCTGAAGGCTGCCCTGCTTTTTTGCTTTATGAGTGTATTTATAGATATATAATTCATGTGTCTGGGGCTGATATCCAGCAAAAGGGGCTCTCTGCCATCGAAAAAGACAGTGTATTAAAAATTTAATAGAACTCTTCTAAACTGTGAGGATCTGAAGGTGATGCTGAATGTAGTGGGTCATCTGAAAAAACAAGGGCAGCACAAGATTTCAATGTGGCTCCAACCTTTGCCTCTCTGGAGGCATTTGAGTCTAAGAAGTCACAAAAATACCAAAACAATGACACTAAAGAACCAGGCTGAGAGGACACCATGCTCCAATTCCTTGAATTTCTTTTATTTATATTTCATTTCTTTACCTCGTTTCTTATTTGCATGTTTCTAATTCACTACTGAGATATTCACGTAATACAGCAAAACCATCCTTTCCCCCGTACATTAGTGGTTGGCTGATACTCACAAGTACTTGATGCTAAAGCAGAGGGCACTTGTAGCACATAAAGACCCTGAAGTTTGCAATCATGAAATTCTTTTCCACCTTCAGAAAGAATCACCATGGACAAACATGGCAAGTACTAGGGGAGAAGACTCTGGAAAAACTCAGGAGTCTCAAAGGGGCTTAACTTACATTTTTAATAAGATAAGACTCTCTAGGGAGGGCATTTTCTCTTAGTTTGTCTGAAGTGGATTTGATACCCAAAGGCTACAGATTTTATTTTTCAACATATGCCCAGGTAAGTTGAGACAAAGGCCCAGGATATCATTATACATTGTCATGTATAATGTCAAGTGGAATCTTTCATTTCCTTATTGACTAAGAGCTGTGTCTCTAGAGCCCCTCATACTCAGGTTAGCATCACAGCCCTGTGGTTTAGGAGCCATGTGAGTTCGGTAAAACTTCTTAATGTCTCAGTAAAATGGAAATCATAACCCACCAGTGTGAATAACAGTAATGCATATTGATGTTAATTATAATGCATATTAAGTATTTAGCATACTCCAAAATGCAAGTGACTCCTATTATTTCTACTAACATTTTGGGCCTATAAATCACTGATCACTTTCTTCTAATCATTTTTTTAACGTAGTGGTCTCATGCTAGGGTACAAGTATAATAATGTAGGATCTAGGTTATTGAAGCTATTTTAAATGCACACTTTGAAGAATGACTTATCATAATTCAGAAAGCTTGTATTTTAAAAAATGATTAACCCTTTATGAAATTGACCAATGGATAGCTTCCTCAACAAAAATAAATCCTATTAGATAAAATGACCCCATTTAGGAAGTTCTTAGTTTTAAACCTAAAATATCATCCAGCACATGAAACAATATAAAATCATATAAACTGAGGTAAAGAAAGCCCATTCATTACAGCTGCTGTGTTGGAAATACATCTATTACCTACCATTTAGTTAGATATTTCTATAAGAGTTTCAGATAACACTATATCTGAAATTAATGTGAAACAAGTAAACTCTTTAAAAATGATACAGCCCCCTTCTTTCTTAAAATGTTAAATTTGAAAGACAGTGAGAGAGCAAGAGCATGAGTAGGGGAGGGGTAGAGAAAGAGGGAGGGAGGGAGAGAGAGAAAGAGAAAGAGAGAGAGAGAGAGAGAGAGAGAGAGAGAGAGAGAGAGAGAGAGAGAGAGAGAGAGAATCCCAAGCAGGCTCCTCAGCCACTGGCAGAGTCCTACACAGAGCTGGATCCTACCAACTGAATCTTGGGATCATGACCTGAGCCAAAATCGAGTTGAATGCTTAACCAACAGAGCCACCCAAGCGCCCCTGGTATAGCACTCCTTACCTGTCCATCTTGTATTTCCCAAAGTGCATAAGGCAATATTAATCCAAATATCTTTAGCCTCAAAGGGTATTCTCATCCTTAAAGTCACACAAAATGGCAGTATTTACCTACCTGGAAGATTTCCTAAATAAAACTTTAGATGTTAAAATCATCATGTTTCTTCTCGGTAGGATCTTAGGATCCTTTTAAAGTTGACTTGATTAAATCCAGGAGAGAAATAGCAGCTATTAAATGAAAGGGAAAAGAGAAAGGGGCAGCAGAGAAAGAAAGAGACAGACACTGAGAGAGAGAGAGGTAGGAAGGGAGCGAGTGAGAGAGAGAGAGAGAGAGAGAGAGCAAGAAAGGAGGGCGGGAGATAGAGAAATTGGCAGGGAGGGAGGCAAGGAGAGAGAGGGCCAGAGGAAGAGAGAGAGAAGCAGGGAGGCAGGAAGGGAGTGAGAGAGGAGTGAAAGATGCAGGGAGGGAGAGAGAGAGAGAGAGGAAAAAGGACAGAGGGAAGGAGAGAAAGAAAGAGGCAGAGAGGGAGACAGGGAGGGAGAGGGTGAGGGTGAGAAAGATAGGCTGGGAGGCAGAAAGGGAGGAGGGAGAAGCTGGGAGGGACTGAGGGAGGGAGGCAGGGAGGGAGAGGTGGAGAGAGAATTGTTCGCTCTCTGTGTATGAGTGTTTGTTTTCACCAGTAGTTAATTCTGTACAATGAAAGGCATCATTATCACAGGATAATACTCTAAACACCTGGGATTCTTGATGCCTTCATTCTCAATAAAATCAATTTTGTAGTCGGCAGTGATGGTGGTGGCATAATCCTGGATAACCAAACTCTACCATCATCACTTGAGAGCACCTTAATTTCCCTTTGCTGAAGGAAAATACAATAAAGGACTGATTTCCCTGAATGCTTTCTAAGGAGTTAAATTAGGATGTATTACCACTGATAACACTTGGAGTTAACTTCTTTTCTTCTGGGGGTAAAGGCCTCCCATAGGCTGCAACCAATTTAATATCCCAGCGTAGAGCACATCATTATTTTCAAGGCTTTAAAGTTGGTTCAGGCAAAGAGGCTAGGCTTCCTTTCGATGATGAGAACTTACCCACCCCTTCTATGAACAGTAGAGTTCATTCACATTGATCATTAGAAGCAATTCAGCACAAAACATAACAGTGAAAATTAAGCAGATAGACACAAATGAAATAAAATATTTAATACTGTCTTCAAAATCATACAGTAGAAAATAAAACCAACATCAAGGCCAAAGTAAGCTAGAGGAAAGGAGAGCAAATAACATTCACAAGGCATTCGCAACGTAACGATAGGAAAAAAAAAGTAAAAGCAAATAAAAAAAAGAGGCTGTTTTTGGGAAACAAAGAAAGCAATCATTTCCATATAGATAAATAACTTAAATGAAAAAAGCATACCGTATTCATTTATAGTCAACTTACATCAACAAATTGCCCGCATGTTTTTTGGCATGAAAGAAAAATTTACAAAAGAAAGTTGTGTAAGAATGCTCTTGGACAAATAGAATTGCCACATTCTTGTAACTTGCTTTTTTGTTGTCATTTCTTAAAAAACTTTTGAGCAAAATGTCTAATTTTTCAAATATAATAGTTTACAACAAAGGATGATACAGGGAGGAAACAACACATACATCCACACGACATAACATGAAAAGAAAAAAACATCTGCACTTTAACAAAGTTTTTCTTTGAGGGGCTTGGGAGGGCATCGATTGAATTTGAAATCATTCCGATTTAAAAAAAAATTTAAAAAAACCTGTTTCCTTTTATAATTTGCCTTTTAAAAAAACCTATGACTCTGGAGGGTTTTGAATGAACTTCTGCGCTGTTATAGGTTCTCAGATATATATTTGACTTTTAAATAGTTTTGTCTTTTTGACAAGTTTTAGATTTCTTTAATTGGAGGGGATGGATGACAGCACATAAATTTGAACAATGCTAAGGGAAGGGAAGTGTGGGAGGGAGAGATGCGGAGGGCAGGGTCGTATTTATGAGTGTACTACACAAGAGATGAAGATGATGGGGGTGAAAGTGTAAGTGAGTCGCCATGTCCATGTAAGGGCGGCACGGAGTGATCTAGCTGCATTAGAGCTTCTGGCTGTAAGGAAGGGATGGGCAATATACAAAAACAAATGAGCCTACACATGCCCATCTACAGAAATAAAGAACAGAACTCTAACACAATCTCACACACCCTAAGCTGCAACTTCTTCAACATGCAATTACTCCAAAAATCATTACATTTTCATTAAAGAGTTTCAAATAATAAAAACAGTTAAACTTTTTTTCCTACTAAAAGTAGCCAAGATACATAAAATAATAATACTAATAATAATGACCAAAAGATTAAAAGCAAAAACAAGAAGACTAGATTTATGCATTCAAGTTGAACAACTTCACCGGCAGCCACACAGCCCCATCTAGAGTCAGGGGAGGGGGTTGGAGACTAGCGGAGGTGAAGGAAAGGTGTGAGACTACAGGGAGCCCACCTGCTGGGCTACTAAT
Source organism: Helogale parvula (assembly GCA_004023845.1). Taxonomy (NCBI): domain Eukaryota; kingdom Metazoa; phylum Chordata; class Mammalia; order Carnivora; family Herpestidae; genus Helogale; species Helogale parvula. The sequence goes on along the minus strand of PJEM01003416.1, from coordinate 84,107 downwards.
CATTTCCTGCTAGAGAAATGGTCTGCCTGTATGAGGCCACCCATGTTCCCCCTGCCACCCATGGGGCATGGTGGGATTCCCAATGAGAATGGGCTCATTTGAAAGATGTGGATGTGGGGATTCTGCAGCTGAAGTTGTTCCACATTTAAAGAGGGAGTGGGGGAAAATTGCAGAAAACAATTCATAACTTTTTTCTCTTAATTTTGGATAAAACCAAATCTAAAGTTAAAGATCTAGCAATCAAAAGAAACATATTGATATATATATATATAGATATAGATAGATATAATACAAAAAGCACTTAATTCCCACACCAAAAGGGAGAAAAGAACAAAAAAAATTTAAAGAAAAAAGTATTTCACAGACTTTCAGAGATGAACAACCAGATGCACACGCTGAGGGGGCACAGACAGAGCAGTCAGGGGACACTTGTTTTGTTTTGTTTTTGTTTTTGTTTTGTTTTGCTTTTCATTTTTTGACTTGTTGATTCCCCTTTTGGTGCTAGCCGAAATTAAAAATAAAATTTGCATTTTCTTTAAAAACAAATTTTGCATGTTCTTAATTTTTTTTTGTTTTGCTTCTTAAAAAAAATAAAAAGGGCGTGCAGTCTGGATGTACGTCATAAGTAGACATTTGAAAGAGAAGAAAGTGGCTAAGGCTGACGAATGGGTAATCTCCTATTAGCCTTTAACTGTAGGAATGGTAATCAAGTGAATACATGCTTAAAGTAAGTTGCATTTAGGGAAAATAGAAAAACGGAACAGCAAGCTGGGGTTGGGGAGAGGTCGGCAAGACAACTGATTTGGGAATGGGAGCAAGGGACTAGACTTAGTTTCATGCCTTTCCAGTAGGGGCAAAGGGCAACCCAAGGCTTCCTGCCAATTATAAGAAGGAAAGCGTGTGCCTATGTGTACACATGTTGGGGGCTAAAGTGGAGACTGTAGTATAGGAATTGAGGTAAAAATATAATGGGTTCATGGGTTCTGTTCTAGAAAGCTTATCCCATATTCATTCACAGACCTAGAAGGCGTATTTTGTATAAGCATCGAGAGGATATAACTGTGTTGTTCTATATGAGTTTTCTTGATTTTACCAAATTGCCAGGGTGCCATGAATGACAACAGAATGTTTCTAAAATGAGCCTGATGAATGGAATAACCTGATAAATGTAGTACACACTCTACTCCAAAGAACACAGTGGTACAGTGTCAATATGTGTAAAGTACAGGATAGTCAGGAAATGAGCATGGTATATTCAAAATACATTGGGGGAAACTATACCAGTCCTCAAGAGATCATGTGGGAAACAGATGTCCCATTCAATTTCTTTTGAGAAAAATGAAAAAGAGAGAGGGAGGGGAGGAAGACGAGGGGCAAGGGAGAAGGAGAGAGTTTGAGTGTGAATGTGTGTGTGTGCACACGCGTGTGGAAGGAGTTCTTAGAAATGGCCTCAGCCTCTACTGGAAGAGATCTCGAGAGTTATATTCAATATTATATCCCTGTGAGAACACTAATGTCCAACCAAGGACTGGGAAACCCAGGTCGGCAAACCACAAAGGTGACACACTTGAGAGCACCTGGTTCTGATACAATCTTAGTCATCTCCAAGAACTTTGCTGGGTGACTTTCACGAAAAGGAATAAATTGTGAGGATAAGTCAGACTTTTGGCCCATATAAGACGCCCCTTTTATTATTTTATTTTAAAATAGTTATAATAACGTGTCCCCATGGGTCAGTCCGTACCAAGATTTTTAGTCTCTGGTTTAATAATGTTAATCATTATTGTAGGAACTTCACAAAGGATGGCTTCGAGGAGGAGAAAAACCCTTGGTGAACTGATTTTTTTGAATAATTATACTTTTAACATAGAATTGTATTGTATGAGAAGACTCTGTTATAAATGCTCATATGGCCTCACGAGGTATCAAGTGACTTCTACAGAACAAAGTTAGTTTCGATAATATTCAGAGAGGCTGTTTTTTGTTTCATAGGGAATTTTTTTTTTTAAAGCAGGCCCTACACTCAGCATAGAGCCCAATGCGGGGCTTGAACTCACAGCCCTGAGATCAAGACCTGAGGTGAGATCAAGAGTCAGATATTCAACTGACAGTCACCCAGGTGCCCGTAGGCAACTTTTTAAAGTATGAAACATAACTGGTCTAAGTACGAGACTTAATAAGATACTTCCAATGTATACATACTCCTGGATAACAAAAGGTGTCAAGAGGTATTTTGAGAAAGATGTCTCGTTAATTTGGGTAATTTACCTATTTCAAAATAGCTTGTTTTAAAACATACAAGTAGGATACCACTTACATTCTGGAAATCATCGGTTTAAACAGTTGAACAAAGTAAAATTTATGGTTGTCACTTTGCAAATAAAATAGGTATTTTATTTAACCCATGGAAGCCATAATGTCAAATGAAGCCAACAGAGCCTGAATACAGTGCATATACATTCTTATAAGTCAGCCATCAGTTATATACACGAGGCTTGTTTGATTTTTAATGTAAGATACAAAGTAATAGTGCTAGTAGTTCATAATTATGTCCCGGGTTTATTTTAATCTGTCATTAGTTATCTGTGTTAGATTTTATTATCAATAACTACATGGTTCTATACCTATGCCTCTGCGAGGTGGGTGTTTAGAATGTTTTAGAATTATGCCTGCTTTTGAGAACAAATAATACAATACTTTGATCTGAAACAGCATATCTGGATGCAACCATTTTTATCCCACCATGTCCAACTAACCTGTCTAAATGTAAAATCAAACTTTTGAAAACATCAAATGAGACAATATGGACTTACACTGGTTAGGGAGTGCACCTGTTAAAAAAAAGGTTTCTAAATTTCCTAGAGTTGTGCTTGACACACTCAAAAGACAGGATCAAGTAACTCAAGCTGCAGACCCGCCTTTTTGGGAGAGTGGGTCCTGTTTGCTAAGGGACATGGTCTTCGGTGGGTCCAGGTGACGTCCAAGAGGAGGCCTGCATGAACCACTTTGTATAGCTGCAAATATTTTAAGTTTCTGAGGGAAAAGAGCAGAGAGAGGAAGGAAAAGGAAACCTTCTTGGGAGTCGAGTACAATTCCAGGGGAAGACTTGAAACAGTGCAAGCAGAGTGGGCTAAGAGAGAAGATTGGAGAACAAATCTCTCCTAAGGATTTCAAGGTTTTTGCATCAGAGATAGCAGGTAAACCTCCTCGTCTGTTCCTGCTTTTAAAGATATAAACACATTTCACTGATTGCTAATTTATATGTCCATGAAAAGAAGGGAGGGATTCTTCCGGGAGAACCGGCGGTTCAATTCCGAATCATGGTTTGGCCAAGAATAAAAATGGAGACTCTGAGAATGGATATGGAATCCAGGAATGTGGGGATGGCTGTCATCTGTGTCACAAAATGAGCCCTTGCATACACTCGGACTTCTCACAGCCTCTTCCTCAGACATGAGTGATGCTCTTAAGGAAGGGGTGAAGAAGCCTGCTTCATACACGATATTTGTTTCTAAATAAAAAGTTTAATATTTTCTTTTTAATGGTGAATAAAAATGCCCCAAGTAAAAGGTCACATAATATTGTTCCCAAACTCAGTGTCTACACATTATATAGTAGACAGGGAAAGACAGAAAAATTAAGCCTCTGTAATGGAAAAGAGAGTCCAGGATACCATGAAGCTCAATACTCAGAACTGTATTTCTGTATTAATGATCTGTTTGCCCACTTTAACGTAATTTTTCATACTTAAGTAGATAAAAGTTGATAAAACATCACAAAGGTTAGTATTACATTTTAAAAACTGGTAAGACAGAACATTTAGATATGGAAGCACCTTAACTTAATGACTTCTTTCCCTGCAGTCACATAACCCTTGACTTGCACCTTAATTCAGTCCTATCACCTCCATTCTTCTTTGTGAACCTACTGTGCTCTGCACAGATTTCTACTGACTCCAACACTCCATCGCATTCAGTTTGTTTTTCTCTTAATCTCAACAAGACTATAAGAAGTTTAGCACAAGTGTAGATTTTTTATCTTTATTTGCCTATAAACTAGGATACTAATAACCAATCAAACATTTGTTGAATGAACGAATGAATGAGTAAATTACTTAATATATTTAATTGCTCATTTTTTTTACCCTGATACTAGGCTACAGCTTGTTACACAAAGGCATTAAAATCATGCATCACCACTATGACTTGCCTTGTGCCTGGAATTTAGTATGTGGGATAGAGTTGTTAGGGTCAGGAGCCCTAAGTCCCAGTCTTGGATGTACTGACCACTATATTAGTTTGTTAAGACATTGAACAAATCGGTTAACCTCCCTGAGTAAGTCTCCTCAGGTGTAATATGGAGATTGTGATGTCTAGTCAATTAACTCACCTCTCAGGGTAGGTTTGCATGACTAATGAAAATTTGAATGTGAAAGTGCTTACACATTCTAAGGGGCTTTTCAGGTGTTTGTTACTGTTGTTTTCAAAGCTGACACCATAGCATCAACTGTAAAATTAGGGTTTCATATTCAACAGAGGAGGCTGAATCCCCCAATAGTTGAGGTCAGATGCTGGAACATCTGCTTCAGCATCAAAGAACCTCAATCCAAAACCTTAACCCAAACAGCCATCGTTACTACTGTTGAACCCACATCCCTACTTACCCCTCCAATAATGCTAAGTTCCTAAACCATGATTAGTTCAATATTTAATTTTTACTATTTCTGCATGTACCGTTATAATTACTTTATTTCACCCTTTGTGTGGGTTAGAGTTACCCTCTGAAGTGCTCTTATTTAGATGCATTTTCAAGGAAAATATTTATTTAGTGGCAGGAGGACAGACCTGGAAGTGAGCTCTTTTCCTCTAGCAAACCAGGTGACTTGAGTCAAGTCACTTGCTCTTCACTCCCTTAAATCCCTTGGAGACATATATGTCAATAGACCTCAGAACTGGAAGATAAGATGAGGATGAGAGGGGACAGGGGGGTCAAGGGAGTATTTTAGTTCCTTCCTCCCAAAAGTGTTAATACACTAAGACACACAAAAGGAAAACTCAATTAAGAAACTTCGAGGAATCACTATTCTTTTCATTTTGTTTTAGTGGTAATGAGGTTATTAGTGTAAGTAAGAATTTCTTCACTCAGGATATTAAAAGTTCCCTGATTCACAAGCTGAATCTGTATGCTTATTTTGTGTGTCTTAATCTGTCTAGCATCGAGCAGGACACACCATAGGTATTCAGTGCATATGTGTTGAATTAAACTACAAAAATAGAACAGCTTGCAACACTTGGATCTCTGCTTTGTGAAGTGGGTGGGATTCAGAAAAGCTATCTTTGCTGGCACTAGTTTCTTCAATTAAGAGGCAATATATTTATGAAGTGAAACAATGAGAAAGAGCAGTATAAGTAGGGATCAAAGCCATGAACTTAGCAACTGCTCTCCTGCTCTTAGCCTTGCCTCCATGTAGATTTTTAGGGCTAATATATGCATATGGCTCATTATTTGCAAATGATTATGCCCTTGGAATACTATTAAAGTCCAAGACAGTTGGTAATATAAAATACTTATTTTATCAACATAAAAAGTCACCTGTGTGCAGTCAAAAAATGAAAGCCCTGTCTGAAATATTTTGTTCCAATAGCTTGAACAGCCCAAGATTCTTCATTTCCTCCTTCATTTCTCTATTCTTGGCTGGCCCCAAGCTTGGCCCTGCTTTAATTTTGGGGATGATCCCATCCAGTCCCTTGGCTATACATGCCTACATGACTGTGAATTTCCATTCTCCTCCACCATCCCGACCCCCTGCCTGTAGTCCGAATTCCAGTTTCCCATCTCTGACTACCTACTCAACATTTCTACTTTGACATCTAAGAGGCTTCTCAAATTCAAAAAGGCTAAAACAGAACCTTGGATTTTATTTGCCTCCTAAACTTGCACTCCCCCCAACTCACCAGGATTTCCCATCTCTTTGGTCTGACTCAGATTATAGACTCTTAATTCATCATCTACTTGAGCCCCTAACCCAACTCACCTCCATGTATCCAACATACCAGGAAGTTCTATTGACTCTACTTTGGCAACAGTTGCTCACATGTCTTTTTCCAATGCCATAAACCACCATAGTTCCTTGCTTGTAGCCTTCCAACTGATCTCCCCACCTCCACTATTCACTCCTTAAAATCCACTCTCCCTGGTGAGCCAAAGTGCTCTTTAAAAGGTATCTACTATAAATCAGATCAAGTCAGTTTCTTGCTTAAAATCTTCAAAAGTTTCCCTAAACCCAAACTCTGTACCCTGACCCTCTGTGAAAGTGCCCTGTGATCTGCCAGCTGCCTACTACCACTCCCATCTCATCTAAAGATCCCCTATAGCACCTCTGACCCAGGAGGTCTCAGACTCTGGCCATACAATCTAGCTTCCCTTCCAGTGTTTCCAAGGAAACCCTCTTTTCCTTGCTCGTTGCCTGGCTAGTTTCTTCCGGAGATTTGGGTCTCTCTTCTAATTTTATTCTTCTGAGAGGTCTTCTGTGACTTCCATAGTAAAGCAGCAATCTGTTCACTAACAGATCTTGATTCTCTTTAGACTTGACTCTTACCCATTTATTTATGTTCAGTCTTCCCTCATTGGAAGATAAGCTTCATGAGAACAAAGTCTTTATCCTGTTCTCCACTATACTAAGAGCGGAGCTGGACATAGTAAGAACTTAGCAAATCACTGCTGAATGATTTTACTCAGTGACATCACTCCTGAGCGCAGGAACTGAGTAAATATTTTGTAAACTAACTATTGAGACATTACATTCTCTATTCTGTTTTGTTTTCTTTTACTCCTCTCTAAACCAGATGGGATTTCCTTGAGTTCTAGTTAGCAATTCCAATGCAAATTGGATCTTCTCATCCACAGCTGGCTTAGAAAGACTTCAGAAAAAAATACAGCACTAACTAACTCATTCTCCCTTTCATAAACTGGTGCTGGGATGTTTATTAAAAACTCAGGCCTTCGTTTGTAGTTGTGAAAGCTAAAGATAAAATAAACAGAATGTTCGTACCTAGGGCTGCCAAACTTTGATGCTTGTCTCCAGGCAATAGGAAGGAATGGGCCAAACAAATAATCACACAGAGGAATGGCGACCAGGGTAGTAATAATGTACTTGGTTATCTTTGCCTCCTGTGGCCCTGCAGCCACTGACAGCAGAATCCGGCAGCTGTGGGACCTTTCTCCTGAACTGGTAACCATGACACTTTATGATTGTGTTTATAGATTAATACATTATTCAAGAAGGTTTATTTTGCTTCTATTGTCCACAAAAGCTCATCTACTCTGTCCTTATGACCAGAAATCTGACTGTTTTCATTGTCCCAGAGTTTCTTTGGGTGGTAGCAGCTGGGCATCCTAACCTATTATCTCCTCTCCATAGAACCCTTAAATTCTCTAAGTTGTCCATGAGAAATAGCTGAACGTTAAAACACATTACACTAAAACTCACTGTATCTTGAAACACCCTGTTTTCCCTTAAAATCTATCTTTATTGCAAGGAACGTTCAGTATTCATAAATCAATACCACCAAGGCATTTTTGTATTCAACGGAAACTAGTATTATGCAAACAAGATGAAAAGCTTGCCCCAAACTATGCACACCATCAAGATGCTGTGCTATGACTACATGGCTTTGATTGTGTCTGACCTGAGCCTTAAAGAGAAGACTGCAGAGATGCCTGGTTGGACAAGACACATCAGAGATTACTTTTAGTTTGTGTGAACTAAAGTCCTATCGATTAGGGAAAGAGCTATAAGAAATTCCATAGTCATTCTAAAAACTCAATGCATATGAGCCTCTAGATTAGTAAAGATAGATGCTTAGGGACAAATGCATATGATCAAATGATGGAGATAGTGATTTCCTTGCAAATATGAGGAAAGAGAAGGAAAATATGAATTGTAATTATACAGTTAAAACCCTAATTAATCAGAAGCCTACTTCTGGAAGGAGTTGTTCTTTTTTTTTCTTTTTTTTTTACATTTATTTATTTTTGAGAGACAGAGAGAGACAGAGTGTGAACAGGGGAGGGGCAGAGAGAGAACGAGACACAGAATCAGAAGCAGGCTCCAAGCTCTGAGCTATCAGTCAGCACAGAGACCAACGTGGGGCTCGAACCCACGAACCCTGAGATCATGACCTGAGCCGAAGTCGGACACTCAACCGACTGAGCCACCCAGGTGCCCCTGGAAGGAGTTGTTCTTAAGTGTTATTTAAAGCTTATTCTCTGCCAAACAGTATTTTGAATGCTTTAGATATTTTATTTCAGTTAATTCTTATAATTACATCTTACATATCAGTAAATTTGGGCTGAAAGAAATTAATTTGCCCAAAGTTATATAACTAGAAAGTTGAAAAGGCACGACTGGACCCAATCCTATCTGTTTTTATATTAAACCACAACGTAACCCTTAAACAGAATGTTTTTTAATATTTGGTTCTCAGGGAGTATGGGAAATTACAAACAATCTACTCTTTAAGCACAGAGACAAATTCCACAGGAGACCCTAGGAACTCTACAGATTTATTTCAAACTCTTAGGCCTTTGAAATCATTATTGCACAATGAGATATTCAGAGGGGCTCTGAAGGGTTTTTGTTGGGATGTTGTCTTTGTTTGTTTGTTTGTTTTTTGCACAACTTCAGGTCACCTAAGCCAGACCTACCAAATCACTGTATGAGAGGGAGTAGGGACAGGATGGCAGGCATGTCTGGATATCTGCATTTGTTCCTCCAAGGGACTCTTATGCAAAATTAGGTTGAATTTATAGTTAAAACACCAGAACTAAATCCCAGCTCTGATCCACCCTCGGTGACCTTAAAGGAGGCTACACTATTGTTTGTAAATGGAGATAAACTTCAGCGGATGAAGTTCAATCAATGAAAGGAGACGTTAGATATACAAACATTTTTAAGAATACAGACAAACATATATGTGTACTTCCAGCTATGTTAAAAGAGTAATAACTATCTTGCTGACACATAAAAAGCTACCTAACAGTTTCTAATACATGGATTTAAAACACACAATAAATTCTTTGGATGTTCTACCTACTGTAACTAACATGGTGGATACTTCAGTTACCTAATAATTACCTATCAAAATAGTCTAAAGGATTTGATTCCTTCGTTATTTTCCTGATTTGTTAAATTACAAATGCTCCCTAACTCTGCCCCATGTCATTTTCTTTCATATAATATCCTAATCCATCATTGACTCTATACAAAATTTTTTTTTTTAATTTTTAAAAGCAACACAAATCGTTGCAGGAGATCATCACATTGTCCTTTTTTTATACACTATTATTTTATCCCACATTCTAACCCCAAACTGGAAGGCTCCACTCATCATTCTAAAGTGTGACTAAAAAATGGCTTTCTCTGTACTCGCTGAACAGACGCAGATGCTGCTGGCACAGTCTCAGCCAGAAGACACAAGAAGTAGTTTCCTCCTGTGTCCTTTCAGAACCATCGAGTCTACCATGTCTATTACGGCAACACGGTGTTAGGACCCGGGTAAGACAGTGACAGGCTATAGATGAGCATTGCAAAGTGAAAAGGAGTTACACACAGCTTTGAAAACAGAAGAGCCAGTGACCACTTGATCACTTTTAATATCTCCTCGGCTAGACTATGTCATCTTTTATCACTGTGGGCTCCCATACTAGTTCTTCATGGTATTAATAAACAGCTCATGATACATTTTGCTTATGCTGTTTTAGATGAATAGGTTCCTGATGTTTAAGTTTTTGTGCTACATACAATGACCATATGAGGTATCTTAAAAGATCTGAGACACATTAAAGGTTTAACTTCAGCAGTTGTACCACATTTAATTAAGAAAGTCAGCATGACGGAACCCTGGAAACCCACTTAGAATCTCTGTCTTTATGTAGAAGTTTAATGTGCTCACATGCAGTGATTCCATTAGAAAGTCTGTTCGTTAGTTTTATTCCTGTTTCATATTAATCTATAGTAATGTTTCCCTCAATGCTATTTGCTAAAAGGTCATATTTATTGTTTCAGATGGGTGGACAGTTCTGAAAGCTGAAACTTAAAACTCAGTAAGAGCCTAGTACTATCTTTGCAAAATCACATGGCGTAGGGTTAGTATCAGGTGGGTTCCTCTTGTTGGAAAAAAAAAAAGCTGTTTTTTAATTTAATTTAATTTTATATTATATTAGTTCTTGTAAACAACCCACTAGGAACAGGAAATCCCTGTTATCTTGGACCATTAGGCAGTTTTTTGATAACTGCAAGTCATCCAATTTAAAGGGCAAATTTAAAGGGCAAATAGGCAAGTCATGAGGCCATTGAAATATACATTGGGTTAAGGCCTTGGGCCAGAGCAGTATCATAAATACTTAAGAGAAATCATTTTGTCCTCATCATACCAGTTCTTTTTTTATCTTTGTTTTAGCTCAACCCAAATATTCCTTGCAGATGAGGGTGTGTCTTGTTTCCTTGAAAATATTATTCAACATGGGGCATGTCAGTGGCTAGGTGAGTTGGGTGTCTGCTCTTGATTTCTGCTCATAGTAAGTGAGTTTCAGTCCCGAATCAGGCTCTGCGCTGACAGTGTGGAGCCTGCTTGGGATTCTCTCTCTCCTTGTCTCTCTGCCTTTTCCTGACTTGCTTGTTCATGCTCACTCTCTCAGAATAAATGAATGAGTTAAAAAAAAAAAAGAAAATATTATTCAACAAAAAAACAGGGGGACATTCTGTTTCGATATATGCATCTATCTGCTTAAAAGTTAGGGCTGCTTCACGGTACAACTCTAGAGTGTATAGTTCCTGTTACAGACCATGTAAATAGTATTCTCCAGAGTTACACGATGCAAGGCCTACAAAGCCTTATGTATGTAACAACCCTGATCAAGTTACCTATCTATTAATGAATAGCATTTGTAACTACTCTGAATAACTCCTATTCACTCTGGGTTTTCTTCCTTCCAGTTTTGCTGAGGGCAGCCAAGATTTGGACGCCACAGGAACATACAGTGGATAATTATCCTTGGTCACTGCCACATTAAGTTTGTGGTAGTGTTGACCAGAGGGATCAAAAACAGTGAAAGAGGAATGTGGTCATAGCACATGATAAGTACCCAATAAATCATTATGCCAAATAAAAAGGCATTTCCCAACATACCCTGTGGATCTGGCTAAAGGGTATAAATCAAGACACAAAGATACATACACTCATACAGTTATACATAGCTTACAGTGTTGGAAAACGTCTGTGCACTTTAGCTTCTAAACAGCCTTCATATTTGAAGTACTCTGATTAACCTACAGTCCGTAAGACACTTCTTTAGAAGGGAAGAATTTAAAAGCAAGGACTTAACGGTGTGCAGGTCTCTAGAGAGTAATTTGTTGCGATACTTTTACAGAAAGTGACATCAAAGAACTATTAGTGGTGAAGAGAATAACTTTGTAAAACAATGGTGTTCACTGCTTGTGGCCCAAAAGATAAAATCACAAGGGAGAAAGACATGGGAATAGCTATTCAGTATGCTTCCAGAGAAACCAGGGAGATGAGTAAAATCAGATGCTGCTAGATCTTTTCCCCCAGGTTATACATTCTACTAACAAGCAGAACTTCCAGAAAGGAAACTCTCTTGACCTTCCTAGAGGAAATATAATATTAGGAAGCAGGATGGGTAGACAATTTTACTTACTGATAATGTAAGTGACTTAATTCAAGTAAGTGACTTAAATTCTATGTCTCATTTTACTGCCTATGAAATGTATAGATTGGTTAAGATGATCTTTTGAAAGAAACCATGACTTAAGGAAGGTAAACACTATCAATAATAGAGCTCAAAACTCTTCCAAAGTGAATAGTATTTCTCATTTTTTAATGTTTTATTTTATTTTTGAGAGAGAGAGAGCAAGCAAGCACAAGTGGGGAAGAGATACAGAGAGAGAGAGAGAGAGACAGACAGACAGACAGAATCCAAAGCAGGCTCCAGGCTCTGAGCTGTCAGCACAGAGCCCGATGCTGGGACCTATGAACAGTGAGGTCATGACCTAAGCTGAAGTTGGCGCTTAAGTGACTGAGCCACCCGGGTGCCCTCACTAACATTTTTATTTTTTTTTTTAATTTTTAAAAAATTATTTAACATTTACTATCTTTTTTTAATTTTTAAGTAGTTTATTATCAAATTGGTTTCCATACAACACCCAGTGCTCTTCCCCACAAGTGCCCTCCTCTATCACCACCACCTCTTTTCCCCACTCTCCCTTCCCCTTCAACCCTCAGTTCGTTTTCAGTATTCAATAGTCTCTCAAGTTTTGTGTCCCTCTCTCTCCCCAACTCTCTTTCCCCCTTCCCCTCCCCCTGGTCCTCCATTAGGTTTCTCCTGTTCTCCTGTTAGACCTATGAGTGCAAACATATGGTATCTGTCTTTCTCTGCCTGATTTATTTCGCTTAGCATGACACCCTCGAGGTCTATCCACTTTCCTACAAATGGCCAGATTTCATTCTTCCTCATTGCCATGTAGTACTCCATTGTGTATATATACCACATCTTATTGATCCACTCATCAGGTGATGGACATTTAGGCTCTTGCCATGTTTTGGCTATTGTTGACAGTGCTGCTATGAACATTGGGGTACATGTGCTCCTATGCATCAGCACTTCTGTATCCCTTGGGTAAATCCCTAGCAGTGCTATTGCTGGGTCATAAAAGAGTTCTATGGATAGTTTTTTGAGGAACCTCCACACTGTTTTCCAGAGCGGCTGCACCAGTTTACATTGCCACCAACAGTGTAGGAGAGTGCCTGTCTCTCCACACCCTCACCAGCGTCTATAATCTCTTGATTTGTTCATTTTAACCACTCTGACTGGTGTGAGGTGGTATCTCAGTGTGGTTTTGATTTGTGTTTCCCTGATGATGAGTGATGTTGAGCATTGTTTCATGTGCCTGTAGGCCATCTGGATGTCCTCTTTGGAGAAGTGTCTGTTTATGTCTTCTGCCCATTTCTTCACTGGGTTGTTTGTTTTGTGGGTGTGGAGTTTGGTAAGTTCCTTGTAGATTTTGGATACTAGCCCTTTATCTGATATGTCATTTGCAACTATCTTTTCCCATTCTGTCGGCTGCCTATTAGTTTTCTTGATTGTTTCCTTTGCAGTGACTCACTAACATTTTTAATTGACTGTAGTTACCATTCACTTAACACTATGTCAGTTACATAATGGAAACACACACCTTATTGTGGGGAGCAGCTAAGATCTCAGCTGCTTGGCCATTTTGCTGTGGGTTTGTCACTCCCTGAAGGGAGTTGCATATAGGCAGGGGAGCACCACTCCCTGTCAGAGAAGCCAGAAGACCAAAGATCAACTGCCTGCAGGCAGGGTAGTATTCGGCCCCTCAGGTCCTGTGCTAAAACAATTTAGTCCGGTTCCTCTTTCACTCCAGTCTTAATCTCTTAACCCTGTTTCCTAGCAACCGACCTACTTCAGCTACATTGTTTGTCCCGCCCTAAAAGCCTTTATAAGAGACAGTTTTCTGAATAAACTCTCTCTCTTCTGCCTGATCGGAAACCGTGAGTAGTGTCTTTATTCTCTGCGTCTCCCTCTTCCGCGGCCCCTTGTCTTCCTCCCTCAGGAAAAGAACCTACGAGGACTCACCGCCCCACGGGCCGGAGCAGCCAGGGCGAGACACGACACTTTATGTTGCCTTTTCTCTTAAGAATCAAAAGTCAATTACATAAGCACTCCACAACCCTCCTTCCTTAACGGGTCCTAGGAAGGGGTAAGAATTTCTGTGTTTCTTGCAGTGAGAGGACATCCTGGGATAGGATGCTAAGAGTATTACCCTGGCTACATGGGACACTGAGCAGATAAAGAAGGAATCCAATAATCTAAGGATTATGGTTTGAAAGTTGATGCTCCCTGTGTAGACTAGGGGGAAGGGTCCCCCTTGGGAATTAGATGACAAAAGACAAAAAGACCAAGAGTCAACTAATGGGTCAGGGATTCTTTTTTTTTTTTTTTTTTAATTTTTTACTATTAAGTTAAAAAATTTTTTTTAAGTGTTTATTTTTGAGAGACAGAGACAGAGCCTGAGCAGGGGCAGAAAGAGGGGGAGACACAGAATCCCAAACAGGCTCCATGCTCTGAGCTGTCAGAACAGAGCCTGACACGGGGCTCAAACCTGCATACTGTGAGATCATAACCTGAGCCGAAGTCGGACACTTAACCAAACTAAGCCACTCAGGCGCCTCTATTATTATGTTTTTTAGCTGCTACATAAACACTGACAAATTGCAATCTAGGAACTCCAGCTTTTAGAAGAACGTACTGGGCACAATCAATTTTTATTGCTTTGGAAAACTCTACATCTCTTGATTGTACTGTGCTAATGTTCAGATACATGAGGTTCTCTGGAGCCTTCAACCCAAGGTGTTTTGAAAGTGCCTGGCAATAATTATTCACCTGAATTCTGAGACTACAAGCAGTTCTTTCTCTGTTGGATAGCTCATGTTATAATGGTGGCCAAATAACAAAAGCTACATAGATTTTGAAAAGCATAGTTAGGAAGCACCACAGGTAGCTTTCTGTCATTTGGACTGGTTTTATCTATTGTCCAGAATAGTGGATGGAACTTCCTCATGAGCCAGGCTTGACAGCAAAAGTGTAACACTTCCAAGCGGAGGGGCTCTTGGTTTTGTTTTGTTTTGTTTATTTATTAGTTTAGTTTAGTTTAGTTTTAGTTTTGAGAGACTGAGCATGAGCAGGGAAGGAACAGAGAGAGGGGGACAGAAGTGAGATCTGTGCACTGACAGCAGAGAGCCTGATGTAGGGCTCAAACTCATGAACCATGAGATCATGTCCTGAGCTGAAGTTGGACCTACTGAGCCACCACCGTACATGCCCCAGACTCTCGGTTTTAACAACGAAAAAGTGTGTCTGATGTCAATTGGCAAGAGTTTCAATAAGTATTCAGGCATGACTCTCTGGTCTTAAACATGGAACTGGTTGCTCCAAGGAAGCAAACTGGGAAGGCAAAGTGGAGAATGCATGGGCTATGAAAGTGATAGCTATGGATCGTAGTTAGCCTCTGTTACCACTGGGTTTCTTTCAGTGCACAGAACCATTTCCATCCACATTCTCTTGAACTTTGTTGAGAAGGATAACTGCATTTGCTCTGCTTTTCTCTCTGTAACATTAAAAAGAAATTTTACTAGAAAGCATTTTACCCTAAAAAATGCAGAGTTGTGAGAAATCGGAAGTCAGTTGCAGAGGACTGAGTTCTGATTGAAATTTACTATGTAGTTTTTAATAGCCATCCACAGATAAGCTAAGCTGTTCCATGCATGGCAGAATTTAAATTGCATCCTCCTAACAGTGGCTAAGTCTGATAGGGTAATGTTTCCTTGCCGTCACTGTCAAATTTCTTGTGTAACTGTTATGATCATCAACAAGAAAACCCACATGCCCCATGCAGGGATATGATTTAGTGCTGAAATTCTAACTACCTATGCTTATACTGAATCTCAATCCACTTTGCTTATAAAGCAAAACATGAGCCCCAGGGCAATGGCCACATTCCAATATGAATAATTATATTAGTTGCCACAAATTCTTCCATGCAATCCCTCAGTTGTGTCATCTGGTATGTAGCTATTCAATTCATTTTACACACTACGTTTCTACCTCCTAGAAGCAAAAGGTTTGCCAAAAAGGGGTTCACCATGAACGAGGGTAGCCATAAACCCTGAAATAAAAGCCTAAAGAATGTGCAAGGAGAAATCAAAATTCAAATATGCAGATGCTGAATTTTTCAAAGTTGAAAAAAACTATTCTGAGAATAATATAAATATTTATTCTTCGATATCACTAAAATGGTACAAATAATTTAAAATCAAACAGTCCTGCAGCCTCACTTTACAAGTCCACAGAGTGGAAATTGTATATGGCAGGTTTTGAAGTGGGATCTGGCTTTTTATTTTGTCACTTAGGTCACAGAACCAACAAGAACATTCTTGCTTTTACTTTACAAGGTTTTCTCAGAGTTTGGGGAAAGATATCATGATTCTGCTTGTCCCTCGAAGAAGATGGGGTAGGAAGAGGGAAATGTGCGTAAGGAAGGTAAAGGGTATCTGAATCTGGCTACTCAAGTCCTGGTAAAGTATGGCTGGGAAAGAAGACAAAGTTTCCTGATTTTGATTTTGACATTATCATTTTCAATTATTTGGTATTCATTTAGAATACTCTCTTTCCAAAGTATTTAGCTCCTTTTATGTCATGTTGCATGTATAGTTTTTTCTAGAACATAAACAAGTACAGACATGTGGCTATATTTTGAGCAACACACATAATGTTTTCAACAGATCTTTCATGGAAACTTTTATGTCTGTAGCTGGGAAGCTGAGCAGCAAATAATATATAAATTGTTGGTTCAAGAAATGGAAAGGTTAAGAGAACTGGGCCCTCCAGGAGAATCAGATGAGGAATCTTATTGCAAGTAACTCATTTAGTAGTTATAAACGCAGTACTTGGAAATCTCTTATTAGATGAGAAAAGGTGGGAGAGACAAAAATAAGAAAATGAAGAGAACAGACTCTAGGTAGAATGTCAGCATCATAACAGAGTTTGCTTTTCCAGTGGCACTTTAAATCTCAGTAGCAGTAAGAAATGTTGGATTTCTGTATTTTCTCTGTTGTGTTTCTTAAGAACTAAGAGTATTTGTTAGTATTATTGGTGGGTGTGAGACAATGCTGTGTGTTTAACTACCAACTCTCTGGATTTCCTGTTCTTGAACAGTGTGAATTCCATAACAAGCAACCTGAGAATTTGTATGTACTATAATGTGCATGCTCTCTCATATATATTTTCTTGGGAGGGCAGCCGGAGATGTTTTCTTCTGTCTGTTTACATACAAGATGTTGTTTCTTGGCAGATATATATTAGAATGGTTGTTCCAGATTGCAAAGAGTTTTGCACACCTGAGTTATTCTCATTCCAAAAGGTCCAATTAAAGAATATTGTGATACATTTGCATAATTACTCAATTTAGCTATATGGTAGAGCTTCCAATCTGCATCTTTAAATTAAAAAAAATTAAATTAAGATTTTTAAAATTATTGATCAGTTAGTAACTCTAGAGATTATCTGCTAATATACTGATACTGCATGAATACAGTATCATTTAAGGAAGGGTTTGGTGAAGATGTGCATTTAGGAAAAGATGAGCCTTTAGTTTAAGGGTGATCTTTCAACTATTTTTTGATAACAAATCTTATTGAAAATTTTATAAGGATTACATGCCTTTTCCCAATAAAAATGCTTATGTAAATAAAATTTTGCGAAGAAACTGAGATGTTGTCCATGGGTCTCAAGCTAAAATTTTAAGAGGACTGCATTATAAAAATAAGGAAAGAAGCAATATCTGTAAAAATGACTTGTAAACTCTAGAGTTATATATATATGTATGAGGCCACTGCACAATGAAAGCTACAAAAAGGATTAATTCTCATTACTATTATAGCTGATGTTGTAGTTTGGATCACTGAAATTTAATTCATTTTTTACTATCTCTAGTTATCTGATTCAATATAAAAGACCATTATTAAGAGTCTAGTCTAAAATTTGCCTTCAATGTAAAACATATTTTATTCTAATATAATGTAGCTAGATATTGTTAAGTTTGATATTCATCAGTACTGGTAAAATGAACCCAACCTCAGGTACAAATCTAATAGAACTGAATGTTAATTAATGTGATCCAAACAACTTATTATTTCAAGTTTGCTTCTATTAGGAAAAATGTGTTATAACTGTATGCTAATAGAAAAGTCTATTAGTTGCATGGATTCCAATTTCCTTTATCTATATTAGTCACTGAATGGTAGGTTTCTTCTAAGATTAATATTTTTTCATTGTTTCTACTATGTTTAGAGAATTGGTTTAAAACCATAATTATGGAGCAAGATTTAGGGGAGGTATTGAATATATTCTAATCTGATAGTTTCATTTATGACTTTTAATCTAGAAGAATAAAATCATTTTCTTCTCAGGGGGCGCCTGGGTGGCTCAGTCTGTTAAGCGTCCTGCTTCGGCTCAGGTTATGATCTCACAGTTTGTGGGTTTGAGCCCCGAGTCGGGCTCTGTGCTGACAGCTAGCTTAGAGCCTGGAGCTGCTTCAGATTCTGTGTCTCCCTCTCTCTCTGACTCTCCCCTGCTTGCACTGTCTCTGTCTCTCAAAAATAAATAAAAACCACAAAAAAATTTTAAAAAATCATGTTCTTCTCTAAATTCAATTGTGGTGTTGATATGTAGTGCCAAATAATATTAATATTCCAGACATGGGAGGCCACTTTATGTTTTCATATATATTTGAGACCCCAATATACCTGTGATGAATCTGGTAGACATTATTTACATACTAAAGCAAGGGTTCTCAGCCTCATTATGATTGACACTTTGGGTTGGACAGTTCTCTCTTATGGGAGCTATCCTATGGCTGCAGAAGGCTTAGTAGCATCCCTCGCCACTACCCACTAGATGCCAATAGCATCTCCCCAGTTGTGACAATCAAAAATGTCTTCAGACATTGATAAAAATCTCCCAGGGGCAAAATTACCCTCAGTTTAGAAACACTGATTTAGGGGCGCCTGGGTGGCTCAGTCGGTTAAGTGTCTGACTTCAGCTCAGGTTGTAATCTCACGGTTCATGAGATCAAGCGCCATTTTGGGCTCTGCACTGATAGCTCAGAGCCTGAAGCCTGCTGTGGATTCTGTGTGTCCCTCTCTCTCTCTGCCCCTCCCCTGCTCATGCTCTGTCTCTGTCTCTCAAAAATAAATAAACATTAAAACAATTAAAAAAATAACTGCTGATTTAAAGGTAAAGAAACTAAACTACAGAAAATTTAAAGCATTGGCTCAAGGTCAGGAAGACACTGAGTAACAGAGCCAGGGCTACAGCCCATGGCTATGACACCTAGTTCTCCCCTCCTGTCATGGTCTACAGTGCAACTTAGGAGATACTCCACACCGTGATTCCTTCAGATTTCTCTTCAACCACAAATATCATTAATATAGGTAATATCATATCATTACTATTTTGTACAAGGCAAGAGCTAACACATATGGAAGTGCTTGTTAAATTATAAAGTACTTTGAAACTTCTATATAAGCACATCAGTGCGAGAGAGACAAGCACACACAGACAATCTACTCTGAGATACACTGGGAGGAGATAACAGCAGACATGAAAAAGCCAGAGCAAAGTAGGCTAGAAACTAGAAGGTGGATCTGCGGCTGATTTCAAGTTCCCAGCTGCAGAACTGATCTTGAATAGTAGTTTAAGTGCTTACTGCAAGCTGGCTGCTCTTGGCGTCTTTCCAAAACTCTCCATTAGCTGTTGTAGTGGAATTTTGCCAGCAGCCAAATACTCAGCTCTTAGTCTCTAGTGAGTATCAGGTACCAACGAGGAAATCCATCCTCAATGTTTCTACGACTGGCAGAGCTGTGCCTAACTGAAATAGCTTTATCCTCCAGACACATTAAGTGAAGCTGGAAAAACCCCACGTTAAGCTAAAAATAAAACCAGACACAATGCCTAGGCCCCCAGCAGCCTGATATCTAAGGAGTCTGTGGCTACGTCCTCTGTTCTCAGGATTACATGAGCCTCCCAGAACCATGGATGGACCAGATGAGACAATCCACACACTTTAATGTAAGCAGAGGAGAAACCGCTGTACTTTGCATGTGTGAGACACCGTAATTTGACCCAATTCTGCATGAATATCTGTACATGACCAGTTCTTGTGTGAAAACAGTCACTAGCTCTTGAGGAATGAACCAATTATGTAAAAGAGGAAAAAGTTGTGGAGATAGGTCTGCAGTTCTATTACATTTCAGAAAGTATGAAGTTTCTTGTCCCTTTGAACAAAATAACACAGCTGGTGAAAAAGCAAGTGTTTTTCTTAAAACGCTCTCAGCACCTCCAATTTCCTATTGAATCTAGACATTTCCTTCATTTTTCTTTTCCTCGTGATTCCCCGGTGGTCTCCCTCTCTCTAATAGGACTGTTGACCCTTAAAGACCTCATATCAACACTTTCCTGAAATGGACTGGAGCTTCCTAGGGGTGTATCTGTCAATTTAATATTTGTGTCATCTAAAGAAAAAAGTGAGCTTATTCAACCTCCTTCCCATTTCATCAATCAGTGTAAAGGAAATGAAGAGAGGAGTAAAAATAGGTGGCTTACAGCTACCAACAATGCCTTGCACCAAATAACACAGAAAGTTCACAAAGTTGCCTGCATAGTTAACTGAGCAAGTCTCCTTTTACAGAGCAAACAAGTTAGGAGGTAGGTAGTGGACCAATGAGGTTAGTCCATTAAGACAAAATGGAGAGGCTACTTTGCTTGTGTCTATATTTACTGCAACTCTGGTAAGAAGACTTTTTACAGAAAGGGGACAAGTAGACTAGCTCTCCTCCATTATGAGATGAGCCGATCTGTGCCACTGAATAGTAAATCAAGAGTTCCTCTCCCTAGTTCTGGCAAGTGGCATCAAGCAAGGGTCTCGAAGGACCCTTGGGCTTGTGGGCTGTCTCTAACTTACAGGCTTTGTAACAGGAAACAGCTCCTTTTGCGTGCCACCAGCTTCCTTTTCCAGTTGAGTACTTGCAGAAGGAAAACAGTCACATGTCAAGCTGTTCTTTCTTCCTCTCTGCTATCATACATTTGGGGGTTTACTGAGTAGAATTCCAAAAATAAAGGTGCCCTCATTCTAAAATTGAAAGAGAAAGACATTCTGCTCATTATCTAGAGCCAAAGGAACATGGCTCCCAAACCCACTCTTAATTCTGAATCCAAACTCCACGGTTAGATAAAGGACCATACAGAAGTATAAAGCAATTCCACCCTACTTGAAATAGAACAAACTATTTCTAGAGTCCTAACTTATCCTTTGCAAGCTCACGAAGGAGTCTCACAAAGTTACAACTAAAATACTATACTCATAAATGTTCCCTAGAACTTTAAAATGATGCCACTTCCCTGGGCAAGTCACAGAAGAGGCAAACTGACAATTATCTGAGTAGTAACAATGGCCTTCTCCATCCTTCCATGCCAGGCCATTGTGAAGGAAGCGGCCATGATGCTCAAGACATTTTACAGCATGAATGAACCTCATCCCTCGTCTTTCAAATGCGCCAAGTGTGTTGCAGACTGATAAACAAGCCCGGCTTGGAGGAAGTGGCTGAATTTGAAGCAGCAGGTATATTTTCTTCTTTCAGAGTGCGTTGAGTGAAGCAATGCATTGTAATGGAATACAGTAAGCGGTGCTGTGGATATGCAGACACCTTCATTTAACAAAAAAGAATCATTGGGTTCTGTGGCCACGGTAGGCTGGGTGGGTAAATGATGTTGTTACCATAACTCAGCTCTATTCTGCTGAAAAAGATGCTTACTAGCAATTTCTCTCTGTGAAGAAAACTTCAGAGAAGTTGGCTCTCCCATAGAATGAAATATAAATATAAATATAAATATTTAAATAAATATGTATTTTTTTCTTTCAGGGGCTAGAACCAAGCTTTTGTAGCAGCACATATATTGCTCATTGTGTAGGCAATAAAACAATTCATTTATAACTGATTCAGGCCACTACTATTGATCTTGATAGCCACTGGCTCCTGACTCCATGAAATATACTATGTCTCACTTAATAAATCTAAAAAATCTAAATGGTAATCAGCAGTAATCTTACAAAGTGCAACAGGCAGCAGAAGGAATGGATTTTTATCAGCAGAAGATAGGCCACACATGGGCAATGACAGACACAAAGAACAACTGCTATTTCCTCAAAGAACAGAAAGAAGCCTTGGTTCCTACCCAGTAGTGAGATGCTGTGAGCAATCCCAAATGTAACTTAGAAGACTCCTATTGTGGGCATTCTGGAATCGATTTCCTATTATCTCCTTTTTGGAAAATAAGTATTCTTCATAAATAGTAATAATAACAATTATTATTACTTAAATTTTTTTCATGTTTATTTATTTTGAGAGAGGGGGGATGAGGGAGTGCACTGCACATGAGAGTTGGGGAGGGGCAGAAAGAGAGATAATCCCAAGCAAGCCCTGTGCAGTCAGCAGAGAGCACGATGTGGCATTTCATCCCATGAACTGTGAGATCATGATCTGGGCTGAAAGAGTTGGATGCTTATCTGACAGAGCCACCCAGACACCCCAATGATTATTAATTATAATAATAAAAATGTATGTGATAAATAGAATACATTATTATAAGTCCTAGTACAAAGAGTTTTTCTTTTATCCCAATTGTAGGAGCATAAGCATATTTTTTATAGTGGGGCAAGTATTAAAAAATCAAAGCATGTACAAACCATTTCCTTCAAAATCATTAATCACACTGAAATGATCAGTTTAAAATAACATATTCAATGACTTGACTGATAATGACTTGTCATGGTGAGATTGGTAGTGGGAAACGCGGGACTGTGTAAATTATAAGATCGATACTTGGCTCTACTTCATTGCTACCGTCACTAATTGTAATTCTCATTTCCAGGACAACACTTTGAGGCAATGTCCATTTTCCTTAAAAACAAACAAAAACAACAAAACAAAAACAATGAGACTAATTCACTCACCGGTTCTGCAAGATATAAGAATACCTAGAATTTGCATGCTGTCCTAAGTCTCTCACGTCCAAGTTGCATGTGTTTTAAGAAATAATGCACAGTTATACACTGAAGACCCTATGAATGGGTTTGGTGACACTTCTCATCTAAGGCATATATTCTTGTCACCTTCTCTTTTATTGGTAGGAACTGGTGTACCAGACATTATAGACTGTTTTTTTTTTTTTAAGTCTACATTCCTCCAGGGAACACATCATTTTACTCACCATATGCCCATTCTTCACAGAGCCTGCTCACTCCCCACCACAGGGCACTGCCGGGTCATTAAATTCGCCCTCATCTCCACTTATCCAAAGATGCAAAAGGACACCAAAGCTTATTTATGTGAAGGTTCTTCCTTTTATACCTTAGACAGAGTCTTGTGAGACAGGTGCTGTTCCCAAATGATCCCCTCACAGAGATGACTGATTTTTCCCAATGTCTAAAGTTTCCTGCTCCAATGCTTTTTCTTTCTTCTTTCTTTGGTTAACTTTCACTTTCCTGCATAAATGAGCTCATTTCTTCAGAGAAGGATTCCTGCCCTCACCCTGCATCCTAACTCTATCCTGTCACAGCTTTAAAATTGTTTGAAAATCAAAAGTTAAAAAAAAAAAAAAAAAAACCTCCAAGGGAGTAAGTAAAGTAAGTATGTGCGGGTCTGCGTAATTTTGTGTATGCATGATGTGTGATCACAATGATATTAGTAGACATACACATGCAGATCTCATGGTCAGATTTCCAACGTGACAAGTGCTAGAGGATCTGTAACTCCAATATGGAGTTATTTTTACATCAAAAGAACCATCCATGAAAGTTACTGTTCCTTTACTGCAAGTGTATGAAGATAAGGATACATATATTTTTAAAAATCTGGGTTGTCAGTATTTATGATGTTTTCTATGACCAGCATGACAGAAAAATAAAAAATCAGTCCCAAACTATCTTATATTATATCAAAACTATGCATCAAGTAGGTCGATTTGGGGTTAAGTAGCAAAGAGACGTGCTTGTGGATGTGCTGGGTTGTGAGAAAGACAGTTTCCTTGTATGTTTTTAGTGGAAAAAATAAGTGAAGCATTTTTCAAATTTCTCAGTTCCATCTACGGAGTAAGCATCATGGCCCATGGGACAAGGTGGGGTGAGGAGAGGGAGGTACTGAAGATTATTCTCTGTGCATATTTTTTTTACTTTTTTAAAAAAAAGTTTCTTTGAGAGGAGAGAGAGAGACAGACAGACAGAGACAAAGAAAACAAACAGAGGAGGAGAAGAGAAAGACAGAGAAATAGGGAGAGAGAGAGAACCCCAGTTAGGCTCCATGCTGCCAGTACAAAGCCCAGGCAGGGCTCATTCTCATGAACCATGGGATCATGACCTGAGACCAAATAGTCGGACACTTTAGCCAACTGAGCCAACCAGGCACCCCTCTCTGTGCATGATTTTATTTATTTTTTAAATGTTTATGTTTATTTTGAGAGAGAGGGAGAGAGAGGTGAGGGGAGGGACAGAGAGAAGGAGAGAGAATCCCAATCAGGCACATTGTCTGCACAGAGCCCAAAGCATGGATCAGTCTTACAAACCGTGAGATCATGATCTGAGCTAAAACCAAGAGTCAGATGCTTACACTGAGCCACCCAGGTGCCCCTGTGCAATAGTTCAATATGGAGTCTTTCTCCAATGAGTAAGAGCCCACACTAGGTCCAATGTGATTACTAACTTCCTCTCCTTGAGACACTACTTCTGCTGCAATTTTCTAAAATGAAAATAAAACCATAGTGAACAAAAGTATAGGAAAAAGTCAACATGAATGGCAACTGATAAGGTGAACACTCGTTTATCAAGTTCAATGATAACAAATCAGCATTCATGACCCAGAGAGAATCCATAAGCAATTTGAAAACTGGAACTACTATAAAAATATAATAAAGAATTATTTCACCAAATGGTGTGATAAAGGAAGCTGTGTAATAGCATTTGGCAGTGGCTCCAGAACAAAACAATTCAGTAAACAAATGAAGTCATGACAAGGGAAGGTCATAAAGTCGACTCTGAATGTGGCCAATGAAAGTGAAATTAGATTTTCTAATGGCTACAAGTACAAATGTCTGTCCTTTGGCAGCACTGCCTTTTTTCAAAACATGGGTTATAAGATCAATGGTAATCTCAGTACATTATCAATTTCCCATTTCATTCTTTTGCATCACATATAGATACTATCAGAACGGAATGTTCTCAGAAGCATTAAACAAAATTTCAAAAATGCACTGTATGTTAAGTTTAAAAATATTTTATCTGTGATGATATTCACAATTTCAACAATTTGACAGGAGGCTTTTAATAAATTCACAAACTAACCAAACCAAAAGAACGAAAAAAGTTGTCCCGGAAAACAAACTAAAAATCAAAGTCTTAGCAAGCTCTCCCATTTCTTAAATATAAGTGTGGGAATCACTACTAATGTTGATATTTAAAAGTAGTTGCTTTTATCTTTAAACAACCCTGTTGTTTGACTAGATATGCTCCAGGCATCACATTTGGATCGTTTGCTTTACCAGCTGTTTCTAAAAATATATGTTCATAATGGAGACCTTTTCTGTCTATCTCCAAAACTGCTTTTGTTGAGGGCTTTCTCCCCCTTCTCACAAGAGAAAGGTTAGAGATACGGAAAACAGCATCTGCTGAAATATCTCAGGCTTCAGAAAAGGACTACAGTCATAAGCCACCAGAAAACTCCAATAAACAAAATGACTAAAAACGCTGCTGCGTTCTTTCGGATTAAAGGTAATCAAATGTTTCAATTCGTTAATACAATCTTTGTAGCAGCAGTGACAGATGTTCCCTACATGGAAGAGAGTCTCAATTAATCTACAGCTGGTTTAATTTTCTGGACATCCTATCAAGGGAGAGAGGGAAGAAGAAGGAGGTAGAGAGAGAAGAATACAAAGTTTTTAGTTACTCCTTTGCAACTACATTCTTTCATTGATGTATTATACCTAACAGGCAGATGTACCACTGAGGGTGGTCAGGTGGTGAGGATGTACACAGCCCCTAAAGGCTGGGTTATAAAATCAATCATATTCCCAAGAGTCTGTTGAAGGCCACTTCATGTCCCATCTGTGTTTCTGGTTTCCAAGCACAGTTTTTAAACTTTCTGGTAATGGGTCATTTACAGTTTATCTCATGCCTATCGGACCACCTGGTGTACCCATGGACCATTTGTCACCTGATGAACAGGACTGATCCCAGGGGACTGGTGTACGCTCAGCTACACAGAGTCCTACCTATCATCCTCATCCTCATCATCTTGAATTCTTCCAGCAGCCTTCCTTGCAGAGCTATTTTCAAACTCATTGGAAAAACCGGATTCACTATTTTTTCAAATTACTGGTCTGGCAGAGTTCCTATATCTAAGTGTTCCCACCCAAGATTTCCCTTGCTGGAATATATATATTTCTTGCTCTCTGATAACAAATGTAATACATACTCTATGTAGAAATACTGAAGTATGAATAGCAAAATAAAAATCACCCATGGGCCACCACCTAAACATAAGTACTGTTAATTCTGTTACTGATAATAGAATCCTTATACCTGATTCAGGACATCAAACGTCTGATTTCCAATAAATACTCAGTAAACTTGGCATGGCTTCTTATTAGGCTAACTTAAGTATGCTATTTTCAATATTTAGATAATAAATTTCATTAAGCAAGAGGTTATTGGTATAGATTACCCAAGGGACAGAAAAGGTAGGAGGAGATGAGAACTATAGAGACAAAACCAATAATTGCTTTTAGTATAGATTATATCTTTTCTTTTGGCTGGGGACTAAGGTTTTTGACTTTCTATTGACATAAAAGATGGATCATGTGAGCTCAAATGGAGGCTAATTCAGCTCAGCAAAATCTCTCTCTATTCTGTTGGAAGGGTTCAGATAAAAAAAAAAAATCTCAGTCTAGATTCCAGTCCTTAAAAATTTCCATTTTTATTTAAGTCTGCTTCTGTTTATAAACTAATTTTGGTTTTCTCACAACATTTATTCTGGAATTTTTTAGGATCTCCCATTCTACTTTGTGCCTTTCATTTCTCTCTTTGTACTGAGAATCAAAACTATCTTAATACTTAGTATCTAAGTGACCTATGCATAGAATAACTTCCTTGGGCCTCAGTGAAATAAATGGCCTCAGTGAAATAAATCTAGCTTATAATAAAATTTTAGACTTCTGTCTTTAGTCTCTAAAATCTATTCAATCTAGTGTGCCAGTATAGGCAATACTTTAAGCCTCATTTTTTTGGTTTTTGGATGTTGGTTTATTTGTTTTTATAGAGACCAGTAAAATGTCAAAGTAAAGTCTGTGGGGAAGGACTAACATCAGTTGCCAACTTTTACTTGCTAATTAAAGATGTTATAAACTGACAAAATATTATTTCTGTAAAAGACTATGATTTAGTCATCAAAACTCAGAAGATAAAATCTGAGAATATCGGGCAGTTCTGTAAGTTTAACTTTGTGGAAATTCTATATATATTATCCTTACCTTTCTCATTTCACCATGGATGAGAAAATGTTTTGGCATGACTTGACACTATTTTACATTTGAGTTTTGGAACCATAGCTCCAATTTGCCTAATCATCTGTCCTCAGTGCAGGGAGGTGACAGAAGGAACAACTTCTCACCAGTGTGTGCACTGGTTGAGTCTGTAGCACAGGCCACTTCTGGTCCCTATTGATCACTTCACCATCTGTCTGAGATCTTTTAGCTGGTTCCGCTAGTGACCAACATTATAGACAGATGTAGAGCTGACCCCTACATGGCCAGTAGAAGAAAAAAAAACATTTTTTCATACATTCTCTGAATTTTCTGTTGGATACTAACTCAGTTTAAAATAAAATTTTGAATTTTCTGCTTTTTTAACCTTAATACAAGGCATCAGTAAAATAGCACGGATTATGGATTTAGGACACCTAGGGATTTAATTCTAACTAACAAAAAACTGGCTCAGTGACCTTGAGCAAATCAATTAACCTACGTAGGCTTTAATTTTGTCACCTAAAACAAAATAATTACAATGAACTCTTAATTCTTCAAGTGTATACTCTTAGAGGTATATTGACTCTATTTATTTATTTTTTAACTTTATTTATTTTGAGAGAAAGGGAGCACAAGCAGGGGAGGAACAGAAAGAGGGAGAGAGAGAGAATCCCAAACAGGCTCCAGGGTGTCAGCACAGAGCCTGATACCTGGCTCAAATTCATAAACTGTGAGATCATGACCTGAGCTGAAGTCAAGAGCTGGATGCTTAACTGAGCCACCCAGGCACTCCCTAGACTTAAGATTACAATAAAAAGGAAAAAGATAAGGAAAAGATCTTTAGTTTATGGAAGTTTGGAAAAGGAATTGCTGTGTTTAACCTGATATTCAATGTCACCAGTGATACCATCAGCAGAAATCTTTCTGAGAGCACATTCCTCAAACATAATGAAGGAATTAAAAAAAAATATTTAATGTTTATTTATTTTTGAGAGAGAGCGAGCGAGCATGAGCGGGAAGGGGCAGAGAGAGATGTGAACACAGAATCTGAAGCAGGCTCCAGGCTCTGAGCTGTCAGCACAGAGCCTGATGCGGGACTCAAACTCGCAAGCCATGAGATCATGACCTGAGCTGAAGTCTGACACTAACCGACTAAGCAACCCAGGTGCCCCTTTTAAGGAATTTTTAAAAACAGGATTAAAAACACTATGTATATCATTGTTGTACTTTGTTTGACTTTCACATGGTCTTTTTATTTTCACATTTTTAATATACTTAATTTCAATGCTATTAAATGAGGTCATGCTCTCTGCAGTTTATCAGAGTTCTTGCTATTGCTGATTCTGTGAAACTTGGTCTACTTCATCTATTCATATTATCCAGATGGCTGCTGGTGACTGGATTTGCCCCTTTGCTTTAAAGGGAAAGGTTGTAACGCAATAGCATACATAAATAAAGAAATAAACATGCAAGCAAACAAAAAACTAAACCAACCAATCAACCACATAGTCAAGTATCAGGCTATTGCAAACATAATAGGAGAAGAAGCTGACTTCATTTTGTTACATTCCTATCAGGTCATCCATCAATGTCCTTAACTTACCCTTGCTTTACTTCTGTTTTCTACAATTCTTTTTATCTCAGAGTCTTAGTAAAACACTAATGCCAAATGATGTTGCTTTAGAAACCCATCCCTACACCTCTTGTCCCCAAAGCCTCTTCTAATGGCTTGATCTTTCTTGTCTCCTTGCATTATCTCTTCATTTAGTTTTCTGCCTTCTTTTAAGCCAGTTTGGTATCTTACAACTCCAGGCGCAATACCACACCAGGGGCCTTGCTAATGGAGAAAGCTCTTACTGTTGTTAGTAAGTATCCTGGTTCCCCAAAGTTAATCTTATGTTCCTCCTGGGATTGGGATACATTAGGTTCTGGCTTCACAATTTACCTAATAATCATCCAGAAATTTTTCACAAATTTCTAATGTTAAACATGCCAAAATACTGATTCATAAAATGCTGCAGTCACAAATGTCACTTTCACAGTCATCCTAAATATGGCTTTGAACTTGTATTTTCATAGCGGGTTCCTGCCTAATCTGCTGCCAGGTGATAGAACACATTATTCTCCTCAGGACATAGGATGCTCCTTTCTGCACCCCACTGTATAATCCGTTACCTCCGACACTCAGAGGGCTGAGACATAAATAAATGCTTTTGTCCTCGATGCAGGAAGGAATCCTATATATTGCATTCCTTCAATTTTGTCTGCCCCATTCAGTGCCAGTGTCACCAAAAACATTTTTCTCGCTTTTCTCCGTAAAACTTATAAAGCAACAAATCAAAGAGTACAGGGAAAGAAGAGGTTCTCAGCAGGTTGCAAATATCATATCTCAGTCATTTAGACATTTGTCAGCTCAATAACCCACAGCCAAGGTTTGGAGAAGAATTGCTGGGATGTGACACAGTATGTGGGCTGGCGTTCAAGGAATCTACTGTCAAATAGTGCTGGAAGCAGAGGAGAAGGCAGACCACACCAGCTGGGGAAGGGCATCCAGAAGAAAGATTTGCAGAAGGGAGGGCAAAACATAAAGCTCTTACAGGAAATGCAGTGTGCATGACTCTGAGTGAAGATGAGCCTGGTAGTGCGTGTTTTGTTGCCACGTTTCACATCTGAGATGATGACACGTTTAAACAATGAGTTCTTAATGTCCTATTGTATCCTACATGGTCTCATGACTTAGTGGAGAGCTCAACAAATATTTGTTAGGATTCACTGTAAAAATAGTGAGAAGGACTCATATATACATAGAGGTTAGGAGATTGTGTGTGCGTGTGTGTGTGTGTGTGCGTGTGTGTGTGTGTGAGTGTATGTGTGAGACTATTAGAAGCCTATCAGATTTCTTTAGATCAGGGGTTCAGCAAACTACCATATCCGGTGTAATGCCAGCTTTTTATTTATTTTTTTAAATGTTTTAGTTTTTTATTTATTTTTAAGAGACAGAGAGAGAGAATGTGAGCAGGGGAGGGTCAGGGAGAGAGGGAGATACAGAATCTGAAGACAGGCTCCAGGCTCTGAGCTAGCAGTCAGCACAGAGCCCAACACAGGGCTCAAACCCATGAACCATGAGATCAGGACCTGAGCCGAAGCCAGATGCTTAACCGACAGCCACCCAGGTGCCCTGATGCTTGCTTTTTAAAATGAACTTTACTTGAAACATAGCCACACTTGTTCATTTATGTATTGTCAGTAGCTGACCCTAAGTTACAATAGGGATGAACAGTTATGATGGGAAACGTAAGACTCTTAAAATCTAAAATATTTACTCTCTGACCCTTCATAGCAAAAACTTTGCCTGACCTTTGCTTTAGGTGATTGACTGGACCAGCTGGAACACAGGGCAACACAATGTTGCCAACTCTCATTAGTTTTTTACATAAAGGGTGTCTCTTGGCTTCCAAGCTGAGACGGCCATGGCACTCGACAATAGAGGATTACTGAGCAATCTCAACTGCACACGTTTTCTGTTTAGGATCTGACTTCAGAACCAGTCAGGAAAGATGTCACTTGTAATGGGACCCTCAGATGCTTGGGCAAGCTCTAGTGCCCTTGAAAGGATTCTAATAAAACCAAGCACAGCTTGAAAAAGATGCTTTCTTTTTAATTGTGAATTGCAGTCCTTAATAACCCCTTTTAAGATTCTTTTCTTCAGAAAACTTAAGGGCCCAAAAAGGTTTGGTTCTGGGTTTTGGGTTGTTGTTGGTTTTGTTTTTTTATAGTTGGAGATATATAATGTGAGAACATGAGAATAAGGAAAGAGAGGATAAACAGGTGGATTTAAACCAGAAAAGGGACAAAGATAAGGAAGATGTCCTCTGAAGTACATGTTTGCTTTTGTTGCTTTCTATTAGCTGTAACATCGAAAGCACTGTGCTCCAAGAACATAATTATTTCTGAAATAACGAAAACACAGTGTCTTACCACAACTCTCACTGAGAGTCTGCGTTCTTGGAGGGGCTGTTGTCTGATCCCATGTGCTAAGCAGGACTGCTGATGAACAGTGAGCAAGAAGCCCAGTGCACAAAGCATTACGTAGGCAAATTCAAGACGGAAGAACCTCACAGAAGTGATGGTGTTTATCATGAATATTGGAACCATTCCACCTAACAGGAAACCAGGTAAGCTGTTTCAACCACAGCTGTGTGGATAAATCATAACGGAGTAATTTCATAACCCCAATCAAGCAATGCTTTTGAAGCCTTTGAGATACATAGTCATTAATCCATTTAGTATTACCCAACCACCTAATATACTCAATACACAAACTTTCTTTCATTGTTATGCAGGAAGCAGGTAGCACTTCTATATACCTGGTTCGTGGAGAGCATAGCGCAGTGAGCAGTGTGTGAACTTGCAGGCCAGTTGTTTTGGGTTCAAATACCATTTCTTCTTTGCTGTGTGACCTTGAACAATTTGGTTAGCTCCTCTATGCCTCAATTTGCTCATCTTTAAAATAAAAATAATAACAATAGCCCCTCACAGGATTACTAGAAGGATTATAGAATTTGAAAATATAAAATACTTAGGACTATACCTGACCATTACTTTAAGTGCTCAAGGAATATTTACTGAATGAAAGAACAAAGATGTAGCAGTGTCAAACCTAGAGGAGAAAGCCTAGGAATCGGGACTTTATTCAATTTTGTGTATGCTGTCACTGAAAGTCAGAACACAGGGGCAACGAAACCTGACATCAAATCAGAGTAAAATACTGCACTATTGGAAACCCAGTCAGAGAATTTTTCTCATCAAATTAGAAGGGCTAATAAGATCCAACACTTTTCCTTTTTAATTCCCAGGTCTCTCAAACTCTTTTACAAAGCAATGAGTATCAAACAGGAAAATGACTTTTTTAAGCTTCAATATTTTCTGCAATACAATGGTTCTCATGCTGTTTTCAGTGTCAGGACACTACTTTAGGAGAAAATGTGGAAGTAAAGGGCACTGATATATTCCACTGTGCACTTGGTTAATTAACATGCCTCAAATCCTATAACTAAATAAAGTTCATTATATTTTAAAAGTTAAAAAATCATAACAACTGAGTAATTGAATCATGCTGGAGATTATAATTATGCAGTGAGAAATGCATCTGTTAGAGTCTTATTTTTATATTTATTTATGTGTGTGTGTGTGTGTGTGTGTGTGTGTGTGTGTGTGTGTGTGAGAGACAGAGCGGGGTGGGGGCAAGAGAGAGGGAGACAGAATTCCAAGCAGGCTTGGTGCTGTCAGCACAGAGACGGATGTGGGGCTCGAACTCACCCAACTGTGAGATCATGACCTGAGCTGAAACCAAGAGTGGGACGCTTACCAGCCTTTTTTTTCTTTAAAAAAATTTTTTTAAACATTTTTGAGAGAGAGACAGAGTACGAGTGGGGGTGGGGCAGAGAGAGAGGGGGATACAGAATTGGAAGCAGGCTCCAGGCTCTGAGCTGTGAGCACAGAGCCCGATGCTGGGCTGAAACCCACTGAGTGGTGAGATCATGACCTGAGCCAAAGTCAGACCCTTACCCTACTGAGCCACCCAAGTGCTCCTTAACCAGTCTTTCTAAAGCCCAAGAAGCGAAATTTGCAAACCTAAGAAATATCTTGCTCATCTTCAGTGTTACTAAGGGAGGATATTTGGCAACTCTATTTTCAGGAAACAATACTAGTGAATGCTCCACAAATGAGCACATGCTAGTTCTAAAATTTAGTGTTTTAATAAGTGTTTAATCCTGATCCTCTGTGTACACTGCAGTAGAAATAAAACGTATCCATTTTCAAACAAATTTGGATTTGAATCTTACCTCTGCCGCTATGTGCAGATAATGCAATCTTGGAAAAATAAGTTTCTGAGTGCTGACTTTCTCAGTTGTAAGATGGCCCTAATAGTCTCCCTCTCATAATAACAAAAGTTTTTAAGGAAACATGGCGTTTGAATGCCCCCAGCATGGCATGTGGGCCAGTGGGATGCGAACCAGCTCAGGACAGCTGATTACTAGTACATTCTCAGGAATTTTGCAAGTTAGTTGGTAAACAGCCATCACCCAAAATCAAAGTATACAAAATTGCAGACAAATACACTATGTTAAAAACAAAGGTGATAAAACTCATTACTTCCCAGCTATGTTACTACATTTTACTGTTATCTATGCTCCTGAGATGATGGATATCTGAGTATCTGCATAGTGAAAATACTATATATTCACGTGCTAGTTTTCCGTTTAGATTGCCATATTTTTGGCTTGAAGTCTACAGTGGTGGGAATATTTTACACTACAGACACTGCAGGTCAGGGCTGTGTGTGTCTGTGCGTGTGCTGTTTCTCAACATGTACAAGGTGCTTTACCTCGCTCATCATGAATACCCCTCCCTCCCCATCACTTCCCTTCCTTCTCTCTCTTCCTCCCTCCCTCTCCCCCTTCCTATCTTTATTAAAAAGTTCTTCTTAGTCTATGGAGCCCAGTCTTCTCCCCCTAAAGAACAGCACAAAGCTACCCTGAGAGATCTGAAACATTTCACCAAACCACCTGCCTCGAAATGCTTTTTCTTCTCCAGATTAGAAATAGGAATTTTTAGAAGTCTTATAACTATTTTTAAAATCTTTAATCTACTAATCTATAGTATACCAATTTTATATTCTCTTGCTCAGCCTTTATGAATAAGGAAGTGAACCTATTACAAAGATTCATTTTCATACTGCTAGTGTCAAGCGAACCAAATCATTCCAAGTCACCCCACAAACTTCCTGGATCCTCAGAGGTATAATCCAGCACCTGAATAATTAACTGGGCACTTTCTTCCACTTCTGTCTCAAGAAATTCAGACTCTGTTCTCAGAACTAAAATTATTCTGTATGTCGTGTTCTTTGGGAAAAGAAAGGATTTTGGTTTAAGTTAGAGCGTTGGCTTCGTAATGCTTCCATGAGTTAAAAAAATAGTATAAAGTACATATGATTTGACTCTGAAAGATCAAGAGATAATCTTACCTCGAAATATGCATGAGGTAGAAACAGTGGGTTAAAAAGCTTTTTTTTTTTCCCCCTTCCAATGCCTTGCCAAACACACTGACATTTTAGGTCAAAATATATAAAAATAAATGAATTTCATTTATAAAACACATTCGGATTTCCACAAATTTTTTACCAATTCAGGAGCAAGCACTGTTCTGTATCAAAGAAATGATGATGCTCCCTTATTAACACTTACTGAGAAACTTTTCTGTTGATCTCTTCCTGAAGACCAAGTTTAACTAGAAGATTGATAATCAATAGATGAACCCTTTGGAAATCAGCTCTTACACGAAATCTCTTTAACAGTAAGCCCATTTAATTATGCCAAAAAAATCAACAAGGGTTTCTTGTCACTGATTGGATGGTCGTTTGACTATTATCTTTTGCAGTTTCCCACTATATGTTCTGCCCTGTTAGCCAGGTAAAAAGTGCAACTTATGACTTCCAGATGCAAACCACACTGATCAGCCTTACATTTCGACTGAAAATTTGTTTTGCTTCTTTGTGAAGTTCCCTAGGGGTGAGGTTAAAAGTAGAAACAATAGGGGAGTGAGAAATAAAGGGAGAGCATTTCAAACCACATTTTGCAAACAGAGAACAGAATCACAGAACGACAGCACAACAGTGGACTCTAAGACACAATGGCAAGACAGATGGACCACACAAGAGACACATGCTAGACTGCTGAGCTGAGGAAAGCAAACACAAGAACAAAACCATACAGAGATGTTGTGAGAGCAGCTCTGGGGCTGCCGTGACCCAATGAAAATAACAATATAAACGAGAACCCATGAAATTATAATTACAAAAGAAAGTTACCCCCATAATTCATACACTGGACTTGCTGGGTTAGCCTGGATGTGTCACTTGGATGAAACACAAGATGGCATCGTTACAGCCATGCATTGGTGATGAAGGCCATGGTTAGTTGATTAGCTACAAAACTGTCACTGCATGCCACAAAATGATCCCGGGCTTGTCCAGAAATAAAAGATACAACAAATATTCTACATCTGCAATAAAATTCTTTTTATGCCATCTGAAATTTGTGGACAGGGATGTGTTTCTCTGTTATATCTGGATGTCTGTCTGTCTTCCCTTTACTTTCTTCTTAATTTTTTTTCTGGTTCATCTGTCCTCAATTAATTACATTGTCATAAGTGAGGGGAGTAAAGGCAAGGGGCCTGTGCAGATTTGGGGAAAAATGAAAAGGGAAAAGGAAGGAAATTAAAAAGAAAAAAAATATATAGGAGGAAGAAGAGGAAAACACAATGTTTCATTCTTTTGTACACAACTTTCTTGGGTTTGCTGGGGTTTGTTTTGTTTTGGACATAAATATAAATACTGGAGGGATATGCTGAAGGGGAGAAATTAGAGATTAGGATGGCAAGAAAAGATTTTGTTGCCTTGTTTGTTTTGTATATCTATATATCTCTCAGTATTTAAAAAAATAATGATATAATTACTAATAAAAAATATAGCAATGAGTTTAACAGAGCCATAATGACCAAAATACTAAATATGAATCAAAACAAAATAAAGTAAATTGAACCACCAAAAATTCATGCGGCACAAGATGAGGTGAAACGGCAGAAAATGTTTTTCAAATATATACAAGGTATATATCTACTTATATATACACACAGGAATGTGCATATATGGATATATATCTGTATAATTTTTTCTCTCCACCCCTCCCAAGGATAACTGAGTTATGGAACCATCACTGTAATTATGATACAAAAGAAAGTAAAACCGAAAGAAAAGTTCACATGCTTCATTTGCCAAAGTTAAAACAATATCATGCATGTCTATGTTGGCTGATGTAAAGATGATGGTGTGAATTTCTGTGTAAACACATGACTGATGGCAGGGACTGTTGTTAATCTCTGTTTACATTAGTTTAATATCACTTATACTGTATCTACATATACATGGAGGGATAGGTACTATACATTTAGTATGCACACATATTATATATAAATATATGTGTATACACAGTATATATACTGGGACTTATGGGAGAAAAAATACAGAACAACAAGGAAAAAAAACTCATAAGAAACATTCTTTAGAAACCCAATCCCTCTTTATTAATTTGGAGGAAGGTTCAGGGGGGAGGGTTGCTTAATGATTACATTAAGCTCACTTGTTAGCAACTACTTGCATTGGCGTTTGAAGTCAGGAAGTTCTCATGAGTTTGTCTTAAAATGCTCCCTTCGCCATGCCCATCCTTACCCTACTACCTAAGAAGCCCTAGGCCTACACCATACTGTACATGTGTTCAAAGGTAAGTTTATTACTGAACTGTACTAATTTTCCAATCACAGTGAATCTGAAATTCGATGCCCCTGAACTAAGATACAAAAGAATGATTTGGGGGCTTAAATGATTCTGTTACTGGTTGGTGTCATCTCCTATGATTTTTCTTGCATATCCTTAGATGGGGTATGCTATTGCTGAATTAGCAACCTCTCCTTTGAGTTCTGATAATATTCTAGGAATTTCCATTCATTGTCCACACTGTTTCTTCCCTTTCTTTCCCTTCTTGCTTTCTATTTCCTTTATTTTTGTATCTGTCTTCCCAATAGACTGTGAACTCCTAGACGTGTTTGTCTTTTTCGTTTTCCTATCACCTATTTCAGTGCCTACACATTGCAGTCACTAAAAGTTACTGTACAAATTATTTCCAAAACTTTCAAATAGAAATGTGAATACTTACACATTGATCTCGATTCCCATCCCTTCTCAACATGCCACAAAACATTGAGTGACGGAGATAAACAGAATTTTTAAAATTTTTATCATTCTTGTTATTAGATTTACCATTTTTGTTATAAAACAATGATAGTGGTCAATTGATGAGCCACATATTTTCTGTACATCATATCTGAGCTATCAATTGCCTAACTGCCTACCAGCCAATCAGCAGACTTTCCTATACTTATATTTCTATTCTTACCCTAATTATCAAAGTAATTTATCATCAAGGACTTAAAGGGGAACTCTATAAAACCCATTATTTATTCTCCAAAAGCTTAAAAATTAGTTGGGTTAGAGTGGAGTACAGTTATAAAAGAGTGATACTATACCATTAAATTAGGAACATTATGTGCTCATAAACATACTTTATCAATTTATAAATCAGAGGAAGGAATTCAAAAATTAGCAGAATTTAGCCTAGGTATAAATATGTAAATATCTGTTTGCCTTTGTATACATTAGACATGTATTATAACTCAAATGTAAAAATGACTAATGTCTACATCTAACAATGATTAATTAAATTAATGAAATTTATATCTATTTATATTCTTCTAAACAAAAATAACACATTTGTGAGATTATTTCCATTATCCTTTATTCAAAGTTCTTTAAAGTAGACTTGAGTTTCACAATGGATTCTGGACATTGTGACACTCAAACATTCCTCTGGTATCTTACTTAGGCACTTAGTATACTACTGTACACTTGATTTTTATTTAATTTTAGAAAAAAATTCCATCTGGCAACTCAAAATTTGTAAACAGAATTGTTATGTCATTAGTCAATTTTTCCATACGAAACAATATTTCTAAAAGTAAGTAAAACCCAAATAAAATGTACTAGTTGCTAATTCTTCAAGCTTGCTGAAAACATTAATGACAAAATATATTTCTATAAACACATACAATTACAAATGTCATATTTAAGGCTGATGACCAGCACATTCAGATCTTTTAATCTACAGATTCTGAAAAATAAGACTTTTTTCTTTCTTATCCTTCTGGTCTAAAATTTTTATTGTTTTAACATTATAGCTGCATTTTCCATGGTGTTCCAGCAAATAAAAACCTAAGGATTTGGTGAACTTTTAACAATTCAGTGCCAGATTTTCATATTATAAATACTGAGCTGTCTCAAACTGATAAAGATTAAGAACCCAGTTCCACCTGGAGTACATAAACA
The DNA here is from genome assembly GCA_004023845.1 of Helogale parvula. Taxonomy (NCBI): domain Eukaryota; kingdom Metazoa; phylum Chordata; class Mammalia; order Carnivora; family Herpestidae; genus Helogale; species Helogale parvula. The sequence continues at coordinate 45,883 of PJEM01003416.1, read as the reverse complement.
AAGCTATGCTCTTGGTGTTTTGCCAAATTTAAATTTCACCCACCCTGGGTTGAATATTACAGTGTGACTAACAAAGAGGAACAAAGTAGCAATAACACCAAAGGCAAATGTGAGGGCTGTAGATTTGAGGAGTAAAGACACATCTGAGAACCACTCTGGGAACAATAATTATTTTGTGATCTCAAATTCCTGCCAATAGTTTAAACATCTCCCTCAACCCAACCATTAAGAAAGCTGAGTAGCACAGGCCTATGGATGGATGGATGTGCTTCATCTTCACTTCCTTTTAAGGTCTGCCCTCTGCTGGAAGTACTATCCCTTGAGATTTGATCAAAGGACACTTAACAAAAGTGGAGGCAAAAACCCTGGCTAATTGACAACCAGAAAAATGTATCCCTTTGTAATGGCCTGGGAAATCAATATAGTTGCTAATTGTTGCCATGACCACTTCCCAGGTGTAATAGGAATTTCCTTTCATTTATTTTTTTCTCTGCTCTGTGACCCCTATCCCAGGACTTTAGAATATTGAAACTATAAATATATAAAATCCATAAAGTTGGAAATTTTTAATCATACAAACGCTAATCCAAGAATATAGTGTTTTGATATTACATCTTTTTCTAAAGTTGGAGAGAGTGGGGATAGGAGTGGGAAAAGGAGAGAAAATATTTTTTCCATTAGGGAAATGACTGTCATCAATTTCTCTATATTTCAAAATGGATTCCCACACTTTAAATCACAAATGTGAATTGACTAAAGATCTTAAGTGTAATTTGACTTTTCTAGTTTATCAAAAATCCCATTTTCTAATTGTCATCTGAATCCTCTCCAGCTTCTCTACTTTGTTGTTGTTGGTTCCAAAGAAGTGAGACCAATGAGATACGAATTTACAGCACAATTTAATATCTATCAACAGAAGTGTGCTTGGAAAGGAAGGGGTTTGTATGCAAAGACACAAGACTGAGATCTTAAATAGACACTGACTTCCTTTGTGGGGAACACAATCCGTGTGCACAGATTAGGAAAGTTAAAACCCTGACCCTTAATTTTAAGCACTGAAATAGCTATTCAAATATTCTCTTGAATATGTTCATTTGATGTAGATACCGTCTTCATGATTTTATAAAGTTTTGTACCAGGATTCTCCCAGAGAGAGTTGTAACACTGAGGCATTTCTCTCCAGGAAGCAGTTAGATTCATGCCAGCACGGCTCAGTTGGGTTCATACTGAAGAACTGAGCCCCGAACACTCTGTGGTGTAGTTTTTAAAATATATTTTCTATTTCTTTGTCTCCCATATATGGTAACACACAAACATGCAGTCTGATTAAGTGGTCTCGTGTTACATAAGATATCACATAAGCTTAGAGCCAGATTCCTACAGGGTTTTTTTCCCCTTCACATTCCTGAGAGGAGACCCTACCACAGTTTCAGTGCTGGTTTCTCAAAGTAAATGTTCAGAAAGTGTAATTTTACCTGTGACTCATTATAAAAAGTAGAGAATTCTTTTCTTTCTTTTTTTTTTTAAAGAAATGTGGATTTTGTTAGGGTGATATTTATTTGCATGGAATCATGTATTTTAAATAATTCAACAGGTTTTATTTGGCTCTTTTAAGGGAAGATGAAGTTAGAGGTAAGAAAAATCTCCAATTTTAATGTAAGAAATCAGGTATTTTGAGGGTCACACAAATTTAGTCAAACACTAACTGAGCTTTCACTCTCTGCCTTGCTCTAAAGATACAGGGTTTTGTTTGTTTGTTTTCTACTTATTCCATCCAGAGAAAATTTGAGACTTATTAGATTCAAAGGTTTCTAGACAATCATCAGCCAAAGCCCAAAAACATTTAAGTGATCCCTAAAGATGATATAACTAAGCTGTACCCATGAGATTGATCTTAAGTGCCGAAGTGAGAAAGGCAATTGCTTACATCTGACTCAAAATCAGAAGTTTTAAAATCCATTTTGATTTAAAGATTAAAAATAATTTCATTTAAAATTTGATGCCCACATGAGAAGAAAAGTGGTTGAATAGAGCAAATACTAAAGTATGCAAATTTATGAAAAAGAAGAACTTCTAGTGAACCTAAATAATCTGGAAGGAATCCGTAGAAGTTAAATGCCTTGTAACTGTCACAATTAGAAACTCCTCAACTTCTAACAAAATGAGAGAAGACGAGGTAATTCGGAAGTAAGATAAAACAAGGCCTGGGTAATTAATCAAATTGAGTGCATTTCCATCAAACATTAGGCCTGGACAAAAGTAAAATTTGAGAATCTGAGGCAGTGAATTAGAATGTTCAGGCCCAGATTTTAATCTCAATATTAACACAGAATCTGAGACTAAGCATATATACTGAAGGTATCTAAATATCTCCATTATTATCTGTTGTTGCATGGGCAATGGCAGATTTCTCTTTAGACAGGGCAAAACCTAGCCCCAGAAACAACTGGCTTCCATTTTTCTGATTTTTAAGCCACACTGGTTTGGGAAGATGTGATGTCTACGGAGATATTTTTCATGGAATGCAGAAGAGGGCTTTGTATCACTATGTGTGTAACCTTCATCAGTGTTAATCAGGCCTCCAGGGCAAAATCTCTGCATCGGTAGGAATATCTATCTCCTTCCCGTATTAAATATGCCTCTGACATACTTTCCTGTATATCTGAATCACTTATCAGGAATATTTTATGGAGTAAATAAATTTAGAAAGAAGAAACGCTCCTTCTTCAAATGTGATGAGTTGAATAATCCCAGGCAGAGGGGATCAATATTAGTCTCTTAGAGCTACATGTTTGCTCCTTCAGGGTAAACACTCTGTCACCTACTTTATTTATATGTCCCCTCCTACATCCCCTTGTGGAACACAACAGATTGTTTTAAAAACAGCTTTTATCTCCCACCTGCCCCATGTAATTATATTACTCAAGAAATGCTGGCATTGAATTTCTGTCCTCTGCTTTTGAATCAGATGAAACACCTGTGCAGCCACTAAAAAAGCAAATGGACTTAGTTTGGGGCCATTCAATTTTGGGCCTGTTCAAGTACAATACCAAATGGCAATCTACACCCACAACCTGGGGAGCTGTAGAACTCATGAATCAGATCTGGACACGCCCTCTGTTTTGTTATGGATGTTTCTATAGAGATGACTAAGTGTGAGAGGCAGGGAAGTAATATGGGAAGACAGGGGTAATATTTTGGAATGGTCAAGCCTTAATTTTTATAAGAAGACTTAAAATCTAAAGATTTGATCAACATTGTTGCATATATACAGATATTGCTGCCATGAAAGCAAGAAAACCACAGAAAGGATAAATAGAAAAATCCAAATTAAAGTCTAGATACTAGATATCTTAAACTACTGGCCATAAAATCAATTAATTTAACATATGTCTTGGGGAACATACCATATTCATATCTGAATTCCTAAGATGTGGTATGTGCCTAACACCAACAGTTAACTCAAAAAATACTTGCTGAACTGAATTATTTTGGAGCTGTAATTTAGGTAGTGAAACTCCTAATTCTATTTTCCAACAGCTCATTTATGAAAATTATTAGAACAGGAGGGCCTCAACCCTAGAGATACACTATATCCTGTACTAGCACTCAGAAATATTTATTGAATGAATGAATGGATGAATTAATGAGTGAATAAAACCTTAGTGTCTAAGTTCTGGTATAGACTGGATGTATTTAACCTCCAATGTTATTAAAGCCTCAGGTAGTACATTATTATCTAATAATTTGGAAAAAAATATGTCCACCAGGCCACAGTTACTTTCCTTCTACACACTAAACTCCCAAAGAAACAGGTCACACTCCAAAATGGAAAGGTCCTACCTATTATTATGTCCCTATGTAATATTAAAAATAGGAACCCACAGAACTTCCTGAATTCAAAGCCACTTGCAAGATACCAATCAGTCCTTCAACAAAATTTGAGAAAACATAAATCACCTTGGGGTAAGAATTGGAAGGTTTTTTTCTTTTGTTATATTATTTTTTTCACAAACCTTGAATTTCTCTAGAATTAGCAAAAGAAACGTTTAATGGCTCACCTCTTTTTTTAAAGAAAAGAAAAAATAAATAAAGCAACCCAAAGAATCAACTAGAATATTCTATTTATTTTTTTTTAGCCTTTGCAGAAATAAGATCCTGACCCAACTCCAGCTTTTAATTCTATTAAACATACACAGAAATTCGATGATGTCTGTTCTCTATTATATATATAAATGTTTAACTTAAAGCAAGTCTCAAAACAGACAACTTGGAAAAATTGGTAGGAAATAATCAGGGCCTGCAGTTGCCTGCTGGACATTATATCATATATAGCTCGCTATAAAGAAAGACCATAAAAAGATCAAAATGTATCTGGGTGCAAATGGGGAACACACTGAAGCATCAAGTTGCCAACTCTCAACTTCAGCACAGTAGATACATTTTGAAGCATCTCAGCGGTTGACATGGCATAGTTCAGTACTAATTTTGCATTTACTATGCTATAATACTGCACAATTTCTCTAAACGCACAATGAACAAAATTAGTATAAATATGATACCATGTTAACTGCTGTTGAAATCCCATGGAAAATGTTTCTTTTTTTTTTAATTGTTGTTTGGTTTTGGTTTCTGGTTTTATTTTGTTTGCCATGCAGACTCAGGACAATTCATGAGGTTTAAATTTTCTTTATAGTTCCACTTTGGGTTCCTGGTGTTTTGATGTTATTTCTGTATAGACATCTTCATGACCCCAACAACCTGTCAACTTCATAACTGTCAGTGGCTGCTGTACCTTTCTTGTTCCCATAGTTAATTTGGGTGTCTGATTGGCCAAAGTTAGGTGGTACACCATGGCTTTCCCTTTAGTTACCAGGAAATGACTTTAATTTTCCCTGGGATCTTATCTGCTCCTTCCATGGGATTTGATGCTTTTGATTATATATTAATATTTATATATGTATGCTTATACATATATAGATATAGGAAATACACACATTAACACACTATATTATATATATAAAACACATGTATATTCACATATATGTATGTATTGTTTTTTGCAAATGTAAAATAAAGCAAGCAAAACAAGACTGACCTAACCTACCTGTACTCGGCTCACATTCAACGAAGTCTTCATCATCGCTTGAACATTCAGCAGATGAAACAAGGTCATCTGATGTTGGCTGTGCATGTCAAAGGAAAAATAATGGGGAAGGGGGAAGAGAGAGGAGAGAGAAAGATAAGGAAACCAATGAAGAGAAGCATCAAAGACTTATCACTATGTCTTGCCTTCCATCATTATTACTGTTTCTCTCCTCTAAACAGGGCATGCTGTAGGATAGAGAATTTTAAACCCTTTTTCTTTCTTTTTTTTGTGTGTGTGTGTGTGTGTGAGAATTTTAAACTCTAGTGTGGCTGTGAATGGTTATGGGTCAGAGAACCTGTATGGCTTTTATGAGAAGTTGAATGACTCAGGGTAGGTCCAGGAGGTTCAAGACTATCCTGTCCTCCTTGTAAGTAACATTGTACAGCCCAACTCCATCCTGACTGTAATCTCAATGTTCAGAATCCAATGGGCAGGAGAAGGACTATGCAAATGGCAGACAATACAAGGGTGCAAGCCAGCACGGAAAGGCACTGAGAACTTTGAGAGGGTTTCAGTGCATGCGGTGTGTGGTCTTGAGTGTATGGTTTGGTGGTTGTGAATCTATAGGCTGGCATAATTAATGAATGCTGTGGAATGCAGTCTGTTCAGGAACAGTATAATGGCTTTTCTCACTAGCAGCTATCTCTTCGTGTAATTGCTGCAATTAGCTGAATTAGTAATGTAGGCCAGCAGAGAAATACCATATGACAGCCTCTGGACACAGGTAGGACTGTTTCTGACGAGAGCAGGAAAAAAATCTAGTTGGAACAATAGTAATTCAACTTGAGACATTTTCTTTTTTCTATAGAATTCTACAGAAATTCCCCAATGCCAGGGAATCTGTTGCAAGAAATACATAAAACCATATATGGGGGTAGTAAGAAGGGCCTTTGTGATACAGAAGACAAAAAGCCCATTTTCTGTACATGATACATAATACATGCACAATAAATGCAATTGAATAATTAATCTACAGATCTTATGTCCTACTATGTGCATAAGAGTACTTAATATATAGTAGTTGTTCAATAAATGCTCATGTCTTTCCCTTCTCGATATTAATAATATTAACTGACTTGCTGATGTTATTATTCCCAGTACAATAAAGTCTGAATCCACATTCAAGAGGAAAAGCAATTACAAGCCAGATGCTGAGCCAGACATGTATATATATTTATTATAGTTATTATTAATTGATTAGATACAATTCTAACAACAACCCTTTGGGATGGATATAATTATTATACTTTTAAGGAGAACTGAAGTTCAGAGAGGACACACGGCTAATAAGAAACAGTGAGGATTTGAACAGAGCGTCGTCAAAGTCTGCACTTGCAGCTCACAGAGACTTCTTTTACACCTCTTCTTACGTGATGTTAATTATGGACTGAACTATGTCCTCCAAAATTAATATGCTGCCATTTTAAGCCCCCCAGTACCTCAGAATATGACCAATATTTGGAGATAGAGTCTGTGTTAAAATGAGATTAGGGCAAGCCAAATCAAATATGACCCGGGTCCTTAATAAAATGATGAAATTAGGAAACAGAGATGCACAGAGGGATGACTGTGTGAAGCCACAGGGAGAAGACAGCCATCTACAAGCCAAGGAAAGAGTTCTTGGAAAACAACAACAACCCTGCTGACACCGTGACCTTGAACTTCCAGCTCCCACAACTGTGAGAAAACAAATTTCTGCTGTTTAAGCCACTCAGTCTGTGCTTTGTTATGACAGTCCTAGCAAAGAAATGAACATGACAACCCATATGCTTAGTATTTCCAGACAGCAACCTTTTTGAAATACACACACTAAGCATAGAATTACTGTGAGGAATAGTAAAAAACCACATGAGGTAATTGATTTCACTTAATTGATAGTGGTAGAGAGGTGCCTTAAACCATGTTATTGATCTTGATTCTACATTTGACAGGGAGATACTTCAACCCCTGCTCCTCCTTCAAGTTAATAGAAAAAGAATTTTCAAACATACTTTTTTTTTTCAATTAGACACTACTGAAGTGTACATTTCACTTCCAGCCAATTGAAACTGGCTGTTGTGTCCTAGAGCCACCATAATTTGTATTAGAGAGAAGGTGAGCACACCTCCTTGGAGTTCCTTGCTGTGCTTGGGTCCTGTGCAGGGCCAGTTTCAGTTATTTAGGGAAGGGAAGTGGTAAGGGAATACATGTTAACTTTGCAAATGCAAATCTAAGAGGCAAACAGCCTTTTCGGAAGGGTCACAATCATTCTTTGATAGTTCTAAAGCATGTGTTGTCCATTGAGGGAAGACCTCCCTCAAAGAATCAAAAACTGTTTTGGGTATATACCAGGGATGGAACTAAGGTACTAAAATGATTTCTGACCTACCAAAAGCCCATAGTACCTAAGCAAATATATAGTATATACAGTAAAATTTTATGGTTGAAAGGCAATTAGGAGAAAACAAGATAGTCTAAAAAATCCCTTAGAGGATGGTAGTAAAAAAGAGGTCTAGAATACATTTCAAAAGTATAATCAATTTGAAATTAATTGTTGGTGACTTCATTATAAGGATATTGCAGAATGGCCTGTATATGGCCTAACTAGCTTAGGTTCTTACTATTGAGTGAAAACTAGTGAATTAAATGAAAATCTAGTGAACTCATCTCAAGAACTGAAAGCCAGGCAATAACATTTAAAAAGGTCATTGAGAAATGTAAGAAAGCAATGCGTAACTCCAATAGAAACCAAATAAGCCATTAGCGAAACATTAGTGGATACTTTTAACAATTCTCAGAAAGTTATGTCCATTTTGATTCGCCGAAGATATGTCAGAGTTCCTTTCCAGGAAAAGTACTAGACTCTGAGGTTGAAGGCTATTTACTATTTTCCTCTCAGCTTCCCCTGTCCTCCTCTAATTCTGCACAAGTTCCTCCCTCTACTGTGTTTTGGGTGACACTGTCCCCAGCACTCTCTTTCCCTATCTCCACCTCCACTTGTGTCCTCCAAATGGTGTTCAACCACTACTGTAGACCTCACACATATGCTCTTCTACATTTTCATTCCCTTTCTCCCCAGGAAACTGACCCTGTGTCCTATTTCCCAGAAATTTGATTTCTGATGATCTTCTACATGAATATGGAGGAATATTGTATAAACACAAGTACATTTTGTCAGTAGCTCCTGTTAATGGTAGCTAGGCTTCAAGGAGGATCCATGACAGGCAGTCTAGCAGACCACAGAATGAGCAGGACTGACTCATCACAGAGAATAGCTGTGACTCTCAGCTCCTACACTTTTAGTTGGTGACCAGGGATTGAGTTACTTCCCTTCTCCAAGCCTCAATTTTTCCACCTATAAATTGGGATAAATACAGTATCTTGTCATCAATTTAAGTGTAATGTTAAAAGTGAAGCTCTATTCCTGGCATATGGTATAAGCTCAATAAGTATAAGCAGGGTGCCTGAATGGCTCAGTTGGTTAAGCATCTGACTCTTGATTTTGGCTCAGGTTATGATCTCATTGTTTGTGAGATCAAGCCCCGTGTTAGATTCTGCACTGACAGCATGGATCGTGCTTGGGATTCTCTCTCTCCCTCTCTTTTTGCCCCTCCCCTACATGTATGTGCATACTCTCTCTCAAAATAAATAAACCTTAGATTAAATAAATAAATAAATAAATAGTAGCTAAAACTAAGTCAATCAATCAATCAATCAATAACAGCAATGCCAAGCCTCGTTGCCATTTCTAGTTTAAATAAAGTTTCCATCCACTTATGCATCCTATCTTCAGTGATTCATCCCCTTTAGAAATGTTCTTCATTGCTGATAATTCATTACCTCCACTTTCATTCATCACCTCTGGCTGCATCTGTCATGAAGTGTGATAAGGAAAAATACACTCAAAGTGATGGCAAGAGAGCTTAAAAATCTCTGGAAGATAATCTGTTTCCCATGGTTCTGGGTCCAGACAATCTGTGCGGGTTTTTGTGAATCCAGCCCCTTCCTTTCTGTCCCTCAGACCTCATCATCACCAATTACAGCCACTGCCAATGAAATTCCCAAAGCCATTACAAACATCTCGATCCCCGCATTGCCCAATGCAGTAACCAATGTTTGCCTGAAGAACTTGGCATCCAACGCTACCACGCTTGCCACAGAACACTGTGGTTTCAGAAATACTTGCTCTGCCAGGGTCATCAAGCTTTGATTTGCAAAGGACTCAGGATTTGGAAACTATATTTAGGGATTAAAAAAATTATTTTTACTACTCCTATCCCTGACATATAAAAAATACCCAAATTACAAACCAAAGCTTTGGATGATATGCACTTAGAATCACATCCTTAAGTAATCACAATCTGATTCAAAATTACTCTCGGAAAACCCAAGACTTTCTTTTAGTAGCTCTTTAATTTTCTTGTCTGTGTCTTTTCCCTACGTACAAATAAATGCATGGTCTAACTCTGAACTTTGAGAAAAAATGCACACTTTTTGACTATTGGTTCCCAAGATTGGTGAATTATGTTTCACTATTGCAGACACACACAGACTCAGGATATAATTATTATAAGTAGAATGGAACTATGGAATTTTGTATTTAAATAAAATACAGTAGCCCTAGTTTGTGTGTGTGTGTATGTGCATGTTTGTGCATTTTCCTACAATCATAACCATTTTTCACAGCTACTCATAATTCCTTAGAGAAAAGAAAAGTTAGTACTCTTGAGAAGAAAAAGATATTTGAACTTTCTAGAATCATGACTATTAATAACATTTACCACTTATTAAATACTTGCTATACTCAGATGTCAGCTAAGAAGTTAACACATATTAACACTATTAGTACTCATAATAGCCAAGGGTGTGGGCATTTGTAGTGACATCTGCTATTTTTAACTGCCCACCATCCATGCTCCTTCAGGGAACAGTATTGCTTTAGGACGTTCTTCCATTTTATGGAATGTTTATCAAGGGGCCTTCTGTATTATCCTCATATTTTTTCCTCACAATAATGAGGAAAAATTATGAGCCTAAAGCTCTCATAATTCCCAATGGCTGAGCTTAAGGTATTTACATATTATAGTTCCCACGTGTCAAGTATCCCCTGTTAAGTCTCTCTAGAAAGAATACAAGATCTGTGACCACCTCCAAACCAAATAGTTTGATAGTGGATGGACTACCGGATCCACCATATGCTATAGGACTATATTATCAAGGTGCTTTATTCATCTTTTATCCATTCTCTTATTACTGTAATAAATATTGACTGAACACCTATGCGTTAAGCACTATAGTTGTTATGAGGGATAAAGTGATAGATAAACCACCGTTCCTCTGCTCTGGGAATCCGCAGTCTCTGAAGAGGGGACCAAATAGACAGGCAAACTTGACAGGGTAAACTGAATGCCTTGACAAGAGTAAGCATAAGGTGCTAAGGGAGCAATGGCAGGAGAGCAGAGATAGCTCCTCGGGAGGGGGAAGTGGCACTGAGCCCTGAGGGAGAGGCAGCCCTGAAGCAGGGAAAATGGAGAGCTGCTGGTGGGAGAAGAAGGGCATTGTAGGTGGAATCAACAGTCTTTGCAAAGGCCCAGAGGCTTGAAGAAGCACAGCTTACTTGTATACCCAGGAGTTGTACAGGGTTGTGAAAAGATGTACCACCATGACAGAATGACAGCCACCTCAGTTATCCTGTTGTTCCTGCAAACTCAGGTAATGAGCATGAATTGAATATCCTGTCCCATCAGACATCTTTTCTTCCCCTCCCTGTGTCTCATCAGCATCACCTGTCACCTTCCTTTGGAAGCTCATACACATGGTTTCAGAACATCATCGCGGGTCTGGCTGTACCATCCCTCCACAGTGTGGATTAAAACCTTACTGTGCCTTCTCAAGAGGAGGAAAATATTCTGTCCCTATGTATGAGCCAAGTCCCATATTAAAAATAATAATTCATATTACTCCATTTAAAAGTACATATCCCATATTTTTAATCCATGTTGAAATTACTTGGTTCTGCATTAGGATTCATAAAACTAAAGATAGGTATTATAATAACTTTCAATAAAATATCTGTCTGGAAGGAGCCCTCTTTCTTCTTTTCTTGAAAGATTTTTGCATTGCATTTATATTCTTTTCCTTTTTCTACCAATTTTATTGAAATTACCTTAGAATAAACTGGGACAGAGGAAAGCTCAAAACTCTGTCCACCCAAGTAAATTTATAGGTATATTTACCTTCCAATTCCCTCAGCTTCACCGAACTGGCTTCTCATTTTCCTCCAGTGAGTTATTGTTTCTGTAATTACCTGCTTCTAATTATTTACTCTAAAGGGGTCTACCTCATCTCAGGGCAGGGGTGGCTCAGCCTCATTCCTCATTGCTACTCGTTATTTGGCATGGAGAAAAATGTCTGCTACCATGGTCCGAACAGCTCAAGGTACATTCACCATGCCTCCTCCTTCCTGCCCAGATGCCTATTTGTGACTCCAAATCCCAACCTTTAGCCCTTTATCTTATACTGAGAAGAGGCTAATCATTTGGAGGGATAATCATTTTTCTCCACCCAGCTCCTTGGAAGCACAGTTATTTGACCGAGATTAAGCGCAAGATAAAATAAGTCTTGCCACAGAACAGCTTTATGAAATTATAAATAACACACTCAAGAATGATGATCGCCTTTCTTCCAATGAAAAAGGAAAAGAGAAAGGCCCATAAATATTCTGAAGTCCCACAGAAAACAGCCATACATCTCTGCAGCTGCTTCATGCTGAAAAGAATTCAATTCCTTAAAATACTTGGTGTTTTAGTTTTTCCCCTCTATACTTCTATTCTGTGATAAAGTTGAGGTTTAAAGTATCTCATATGAGAGAGGGAATCATACAGCTTCATTAAGAACATTTATTCTCTATTTAAATAAAGAATGTATGAGATGCTTTTAATTAAATAAGAACCCACAGACTGTAGGTAAATCTATAACCTTTAATGAGATTTGGAAAGCTTGACCATCACAATTTAAATTTATCTATTAGGGCTTTATCAAATTTTTGCCATTGCATAGCTCCATTTTAGATTAAGGCTTATAGACACCCCCCCCCCCC
>PJEM01003416.1:0-33556 GCA_004023845.1 Helogale parvula | reverse complement strand
AAACTGTCTTCTGAAGTTCATGCTATTGTGTTTTTTTAAAATATTCCTTTCCTCTTTTCTCTCTGCCCACTCCTGGAGATAATCGCTTGCCACGTTAGATATGAATGTGTACATATTTTACTTGAGTCATATTTCCATGAAATGAGAAGGCTTTCAAATCAATTGCCCTGGGCTACAGATATGGCACTCAGCATCACCAAATTTGGTTACCTGGGCCAGAGCTAAGAAAACTGACTATGAAAAACAACAAAAAAATGGTTCATGATATGAGATATTAAGTATGCATACATTTACTCATTGAGCTGGTCTTCACCCAACAAATGTTCATTTAGCTGCCTACATCGGGCCAATCACTGTGCTGAGGGGGCTAGACAGACCTAGTCCTTGTCCTCACGTGGCTTATGGACTACTTGGATTTGAGCCAGGCAAAACGAGAAAAACTGATTAGCTGATAAACCATCAGGTGCAAAAATGTAAAGTTAATTTGAGTCCATAAGTGGTACCCACTGTAGCAAAAACTGATTATTCACGGTCATTCATGATAGCAGACCATAGAGACATCTAACCCATAGTGCCCCCAGATGTCCTTTAAACTCTGCTCATCCCCAAAAGCCTCCATATTCTTATTCCTCTTTTCCACACTGCATATACTGGAGGGGGATAAAAACATGACATGTTTTATAGTAACTTTTACAAATGAATTAACCTTTAAAGAAATCCCTTTGCAGACTCAAGATTTAATTAACAGTGGAAGAACCAAGGTACGCTTAGCCAAATTTTGTGCCATGGATTGGAGGGTCTTTCTTTCTATCCTGGAGGTCTTCTAGGATTACATAAATAAATGTGGGGCGGCATCTTTTTTTTCTTCTTTTCTTTCCAGTTTTAAGATTTCTTCCATCTGCTCAAAAAGGAAGGGTGGATCAAGAGAGAAGGGAGGGAGGAGGCAGAACAGAGTGGGTAGAAGGGGGATTAATCTATCTGTTGTTCAAGGCAGCCTGACAGAGGGAAGAGGAGTATTGAACCACAGAAGATTAACCAAACTTCAATGTACCTTCCCCAAAGCAGGAGGAATGTAATGCTACGTGGTGTTCCACTGATAAGCAAATCCCTCTAAATCCTTTCAATTTATTTCTTGGCCTGGAGAAATTACATATTATTTAGGAGGCAAGGGAAAAAAAATACAAACCACCCACTCAACCACACGCCATCTCTAGGAATCTAGACCAAGAGCCTACTGATTATATACACCTAAGGTCTGGCTTGGGTAGCTCTTTTCCCTATTGGTGCAGTCCTCTTTGAGGAGAACTAATCAGAAAGGCTTGGCTGTGTTTCTACTGTAAAGTCTATTGTTTCTTCCCACAAACTTTGTTTGGAGTATTTAGGGTCTAACTGTTAAAAGGGAATGCCAAAATCGTAGCTGAAGCTCCAAAGACCTAATCTAGTTTTGTTGCTTGCTTATGTTCTTGTCTCTCTGGAACCTTCTTTTTCTTCTTCTTTTTTTGTTTTTTTGTGGTATTTTCATGCTGAGTGAGTTTTTTATGCCAATACTATCACCAAAATCAAGCCTCTGTTTTTAATGGGCTAGTGATAGGTCAAATATTAATACAATTCACAATTAATACAATTCACAAAAAGAGACAAAAAGTCTCAGTTAATGGATGTTAAAATTCTGTACAAAGGTCTCCATTACAGAGAAGACCAATGTGTATTTTTGAACTGAAATTTTACCATTATTCATTTCTCCATGTCCTCTCTTGCTTTGAAGTTTGGCGTGGGGGCGGGGGAGAAATGGGTTTTTGGAAGAAAATAGGAAAAACAGAATCTTTGTGGGATGGTTTTTCTCTTGGCCCTCTATTTCATGGACTAACCTTACCACTCAACACAGGAGAAACAGCCTTTGCTAGCAGCTTGAGATCACAGCTTTAGAAGGTTTAATAACAGACCAAAATGTTAGAGGGGAGCAATGAGTTATAGGATAAAGCCAGTCCTGGATATTGGTCAGCAAATCTGAAAAAAGATGTAAGGTAGCTATTTGGTAAAGAGCAAATAACAGTGGTTCTCAATCTTTCGTCACTGATAAATTAAGGTCCGCTAGATGAGCTGGAGAGAAAGGAGTGGGGAAACAGCAAAATTTTAGGAGTCAAATATAACCTAATATATATTTTTTGTCTGTGGAAAGGCACTTTTACTGAAAAGAGCATGCAATGCATGTGAACATGTTTTGTCTGTCAATGTAGAAAACAGTTGAGAATGGCTACCTTGAAGAACTAAAAGTATGATGGGTTCATGCCAATACATAAGAAACTATGAAAGAAAAGTAAGCTCAAGACAATATAGACACAAGAAGGAAGAGCATCTTGGCACAACCGGGAGCTTAGTATGTGGCTCAGCAAGTTTACCAAGAACAATCGAATGCAATGAACTGAATGTAAAATACAACTGATAAAAAGACAAGATGCTTCTCCCTTAGTACACTGAAAAGAGTACCTCCCACTCAGCCATGGAATATAATATTTAAAAAGTCAGATACAGGTGTCAGAGCAACAGTAGCAGTTAAAGTCACTTTTATGCATTTGACATATGATTTAATAACATACTGATGGAGTTACAAGTAATCCGCAGTAAATTTGAATCAGAACTATAAGGGAAAAATAAAAGCAAACTGAATAACATGACATCCAAGCCCAAGAGAGGGAAAAGCCAAAGGCTTTTGACCTCAGATTGAGAACTTATCCCCAGTTACTCATGTCTCAAAGATAATTTGAACCCCTCACAAAGAAGATTGGGGGATGGATTCAAATGAAGTTCTTTGATTTGTATGATAAATCCCAAGTTAGAGAAAGTCTTTTAGGTACTGCTGAATGGAAAATTCAGGACCCAGATGGATTCACTTACCCCACAGAAGTCACTTCCTCATTCCCAGGCTACAATATACCATAAGTGGATTATCACATCTTAGATATAGATTCAAAAGCAAACACAACAGAACTTTCATGTGGAAAAAGAAGACTATCTATGTCTCATTTCTTAGGAATACCAGGCTAGTCATTTCCCCCTAATTTATAGGCAACAGCATTCACTCACTGTCAAAGTGGATGATTATATATATATATATATATATATATATATATATATATATATATATACACATATATATAGCAGGTGTAATCCCAGGCTGGAGACCTCTGTAGTCACACAGGATTCTGTGCTCACAAGGCCCCTGAGCTTGGTTGAATGCTCTGCTCTCACCACCGTGAAGTTCTTAACCATTTTATTTTGAACTTATCTTTTATAAGTGAGGTTCAATGAGACAATGGAGCATGTGCATAAAGAAAGGGGATGCATGTGATGTGTGTGTCCAGTGCCACCCCAAATACAGGTACAGTTTTTGGTGCCCTGTGAGCATAGGATTCTGTAAATCCACCATCCAATGGAATAAGATGAGTCAAACAGATGTATCCGAATAAATCCCCCAATCTTTCTTCATGGGAGGTTGGTATTATCTTCAAGATAAGAGGTACTAGGATAGAATCTTGTCCAAAGGTGATCACTTTTGCATTTACATCTTTCAGGGTTTCATATCGTGTTCTCTGATATGAACACACAGGTAAGTATCTTACATCTGCTGAGTAAGTGGGTCTCCCACAGGCTACTGTATTCCCTTTGAACCAGAAGTTGCTTAGAAAGCAGAGAGAAGGCAATGGTGTTCTAAAAACATAAACAACTGAGGAAATCCTTTCCTACTTCTATTAGCTAACAGAAGTATTAGCTAACCACTTACACTAAAAATAACAAAAGGGAAAACACCACCTAGAGATTTTTTCCTTTCATTCTAGTTTATTCATCAGTGAGGTGAAGGTAGAATGTCAGTAGAAGAGGCCTGCAACAAAAAGTGAAAGAAAGGGACGCCTGGGTGGGTCAGTTGGCTAAGTGTCTGACTTCAGCTCAGGTCATGGATGACCTTATAGTTCATGGGGTGCTGTCAGCATAGAGTTTGCTTAGGATCCTCTGTTTCCCTCTCCCTTAGCCCCTCCCACACATGCGCTCGCTCACGTGCTCTCTGTCTCTCAAAAATAAATAAACATAAAAATATTTTTTAAAGTAAAATAAAGACAGGTGGAGAGTTTCTACACTTCTGGTAAGAATAACATACATATGCATATATGAGCCATGAAATAGGAATCATGTTTTTTTGGCAAATATGCATTCTAGTTAAATGCTCTTATATTTGTCTTTAAAACTAGCATCACACAATAGAAAGCTGAATGGTCACATTCATGCTAATAATTAAAACTTTTTATTTTTATTTACTTAAAACGACATTAAATAAAAAATAAAAGTCTTATGATAAGTCGAGGAACTGTGGAGAAAGGAAAAAAAGCTTGATATTTTTGCACTCTTAACGACACTTTTTTTTCTGTTCTTTGAGCAAGAGTCCCCTCAGTTTTAGTTTGCACTGGTTCCCACACATTTTGCAATTGCTCCTGAGAACAGTTGTGTGAAATGTCTCTGAACCAGGCTGAAGGGTTCTAACATGGTTTTTAGGAACTCAGATTACAACAAATAGTTGGGCTCTTGAAATGGGGTCCCTTGTGTTCCACTTTTGGCCTCATGAGTGTGGGTTTTAACCAGCCTTGTTCTCAGAGGGGTACTTTGGGAGAAAGAGCAGCAGCATTGCGCCCCCCCCCCCAAGCTGGTATGACTCTTCTGTGTCCATGCCTCCCCCCCTCCCCATATCTGCTAGCACCAGAGGGTGAGAAACATTCTGGAGAATATTCCATTATCAGGCCCAGGGCCTTGTTTATTCCCACTTCTTTCCAATTCTCAGAAGAGTTTCAATGCAACCACTTTAAAAAAGAATTATGATGGCATCATTTCCTTAAAAATTTTACAGCGTCCTTAAACATACACAGGGGCCATGTGGTGGACGGCAAAATGCAACTGCAAATTGATCATATAGAGCCAAGGAGCTTTGGCAGCATTAACTGTGGGACGAATATCCCTCTGAGAATTCTCAGAACCAGCTGATCTTGGGGAAAGTGGGATGTACTTCCAAACTAACTCTCTAGGAAGAGAAAGTCAGTAAATGCCACCACCGCTGAGTCAGTGCCTCTTTAAAAACTGTGTCAGAAGAATATTTTTTAATTTACATTCTGACTCTTTGAAAGAAATCAATATGTCATTTTCTGGGACTTTTTTTATCCAACATCTTTATTTAGCTTTTCTGTATTTTTTTCCTACCAGTCACCTAGAGAGCAAAGGAAAAAGTGTTTTGTTTGTATTTGTATTGATTCGACCACTTTGAGCAAAAAATAAACAACTAAATACAGCCAAGTAGCTTTAAACAATCTTTTAGGGATCAAGATCTCTAAACAACATAGTCTCTCATTCTAGGTGATTGGAAATAAACAGAAATCAATAAAACAGGATTACTGGGCAATAAACAAGAGAAGTCACATTCATAATTTAAGAAGCCGTCTTTTCTTGCATTCATTACTGAAGAATGCACTTGAGCCCTATTCTATTTTTACAGCAGCATAGATTTCCTCCCAGCATGTAGTCTTTTTTTTCTTTTCCTTAATTCTTTCTTTCTTTTTTTATTTTTATTTTTTAAGAGGTGCTGTAAAAAGCCTCTCTAAAATATGTCCAGAAGCTCCCACACTCCTAAGGCTCTCAGGGGAACTAACAAAGAAGGTGCTTAACATACAAGGCAAAGATTAGTTTTGCAAGCTCTTCCCCCCCACAGACCTATCTGTGTCCAGCCAAGTTCTAGGGAAGGAAGGGGGCATGGCATAATACGGGCACAGGGCCTGACGGAATGTGGTCCCTGCCTTCAAAGTGTTCACTCTGTAGCAAGAAACACAAGTGTTGGGGACACTGTCAATATCCACTCTACTCTTCCTCCTTTCTAGGGCTGGTGAGGTGACCAGCCTAATCAGGTTTCCTTTGCAACTACATGTAGCCATGTGACATCCGTCTGGACAAAGTCATAATGAATAAAGAAATCTGCGAGAGGTTCAGGAAATACTTATTCTATTCCCAGTAAAAGAGGATGAAATGGCAGTCCCTTCTTCTTCCTTGAGTCAGCATGGGCTATGAGAAGTAGCAGCAGCCATCTTGTAACCAGAAGGTGGAGTGTGAGGGAAAGAGCAAAAGATCTGAGAAGCTAACTTTTATATTGCCAGATGCACAATCGGAGCCCACACAAGCAGTTTTCTGCTATCCAGATGCCAGAATTCTTGTTAAGTGAGAAACTGTACCCCTTCTTCCATCACTTCACATCAAGTTTTCTCTTACTCGAAGGTGAACACAGTCAGAACAGGGAGAGCAATGCATAGCAAGGAACCAGAGACAGAGATGACACAAGGGGTCATGTGAGTGATCTCAGCTTTTGGTGGACATTAGTCCCTAGGGCGCATTTTAATAGTATCTAGGAGTGGGACTTGAAAAGCTTCACAGTGATTCCCATGCTCTTATATGTCAACTCTACGGCCCAGCTGAGAGTTCAAAAGGAGTCTGAGAGGAGAGATCATCTTGGAGTTGGAGAAGACAGGATAAACATTTTCACCTTAGTGAGAGAATATATTGTGAATTGAATATTTTGTGAGTAGGTGCAATCCACATATCCCTGACTGAAGTGACTGTCGCCTCCCACTGTTGCCATTCTTGCCTCTATCTACGGCATCATTACCCGCCAGGAAGAAGCCCAAACCCTCAGGGTCATCTCTGAATCCTCCCTGCTCAGCATCACACCTCCAGGCACCAAATCCCTCAAAGGCCTTCTCTAAAATGTCTTTCTGCCTTTCATTTATATGGCCCTGGCTACTTATACAGATGGATCTTGAGAATCTTTAATCAGACCCCCTGCCTCCACTCCTCTGTCTATCTTCAATGAACCCAATAAAGCATTGCCAGAATAAAAACACAGCTTTCAGTGTGACACTCTCTTCCTCCAAATTTATCTGTGGTCTATCAAATGAATTCTAGAGTTAATTTTTCTTTAATTCAGGATCTTCCCCCTCTGGGTTCCAATGTAACTTTGTAGCACTGCCTTTCACTACCATCTGCCTCTGGAGGTACCTCCTCACTGCAACTACTAAATAAAAATTTGCTGGAGAGTCTGGGTGGCTCGATCAGTTATGTGTGGGACTCTTGATATCAGCTTAGGTCATGATTTCACAGCTCCTGAGATCAAGTCCCATGTCAGGCTCTATGCTGACAGTGTGGAGCCTGCTTGGGATTCTCTCTCCCTCTCTCTCTGCTCCTACCCCGCTCAGTCAGTCTCTCTCTCTCTCTCAAAATAAATAAATAAACTTAAAAAAATAAATGTTTTCCATGCTTTGAATATGCCTGGTAAGTTTCTAACAAGATCCTGACTCACAGCACTCCTTACTCAGCTCTACCTGAATTTTATTCCATTTCTACCTGGTAAGATTGTCCAAATATTTCTTTAGAACACAACCCAAATACATTTTCATGCAGCTTTTTCCTGATCCTATGGCCAAAAAATAAAATATTCGAGCAGACCAACTTAGTACTTTCTTCAAATCTCACTTAATGTACGTAACTATATTCTGACATATAATACGCATCTGACTGACGTTTTCCTTCTACCTGACTGCTACTTAAGCAAAGATAGAGCCAACTTATACCATCAAAGGAAAAGTGCTGTGTGTGGGGTCAGAAAACATGAGCTCTGTCCCTGGAGGGGAGCCCAGGGTGATCACAAGCACTCTGTGCTGCAGTTTGTTCTCCTGTAAATTTGAGACAATGACCTCTATCTCATGCTTTGCTGGGTGGAGTGAAATGGATATAGACAACTCAGCCATGTTACTATTCTGTGATGTGTTGTTAATATCCTAGTGCTATTTAATACTGGTTTGAAATTATCCACAGGGCTAAAGTGCTAGACCAGAGCTTGGGTGCAGGATATATTCTAAATGTATAGCAGGTGCTCAGGGAATTTCTGTGGATTTAAATAGAATTATTGGATAAGCCAGGAGTCATGTTTAAAGGGTGGAAATGATACGAACGGAAGAGAGAAGCACTTCCCATTCTTGTCAGATTATTAGTAATTCTGACCTTAGAAGGTGGCAGGGACAGGAACTCTTTTACAAGCTATTTGTCAAGAACGGAAGTTGCTCTGGAAGAGCGTATTTGCTTTCAAGATACAATATGTCTCACTGGTCCAGACAAGCGTATACGCAGGCAATATACCCTGCAATTCTACAATCGTGTACCAGTGAGTCAATTCCTTACCTGTAGGACTACAGGCTTAAAGTGAGTCAATCCATAGTAGATACTGGGACAATTTAAAATTTTAGTTGACCAATCTTTTGCAAATAGTCCAGTAAGTGCCAAAAACAAGATTTGGAATTCTGCTTCTCATTATTCCAAATAGCCTTGGCTGAGCAGAGACTAGGAAGAACCAACCTATGGGTTTTTTTGGCCACACTAGTCCTGTCTCACTTAAACCTTTAAGTTGAATTCTTTATATAAAAGAAAGTAAGAGTAAATGTAATCGCTCCGAATAAATGCCCTGTAAAATGACTTTGGCAATTATGCTGTTTGTAAGTACCTCTGAGTCCATTAAGATAAACATCTATCTTTGAATATTCACATTAATGCACTAGACTGTTCTTTCTTAGATAAATCTTACTTGAACATTGTGCAGTTTATCATCCCTTGCTCTTCTCTTCAATGCACACATTAATGCATGCAGAGGGAGAGCATTTAAATGGTGTTAGTCACAGAGCACACATTAACACACTGGCAGTCTCTAAACATCTTTAAATTCAGAATAAATATACTTTAGGTTTTAAATACCTTCAGAGGCTGTATACCCAGGAACACATCAGACTGGACTCTTAATTTCTCACAGAAGTAATATTTTATAGTCAAAGGCAATAAAAGCGTATATTTAAAATTGCTCTAATATGCTTCCAATCTCTCAGCACACAGAGGTTCAGATGGAATCTAATTCCCTAGTTATGTCTATAAAAAATATGTATCTTTATTTATATCATAGCAGATATCTATAGCTGCATTTCTATTTTTAAGCTTGGGCCTCAATTTCATTAACTTTTACAATCAAATTGGGAAAATTCTCAAGATTCCCCAATACCTATTGAAACCACTAGTTTCTTCTTTGTTCAAGTGAAGGGCAGACATACACCATAAACAGCACATGGCTTTAACTGCCTTCTGTGGGTGTCATGTTGGCTATATCAATGATATCATCTGGGCAATATAAGATTTAACAGTCAATATTCAATAATCAATGCAGCAGGAGAATGGATTAATCAGAATAGACAGTGGTCATAGTGCCGGAGCTGGGTTCTGGAAGCTTCGGCTAACCTAGGCCTTATGGTACAGACACAGGGAGATCTTGGTGGGAGGTTTGCAGGTGGAAGTAGAGGACCCTTGGGGTCTTGAGCCAGTGACAATTTATCAACTAGTATCAAAGTGTTCCAGTAATTTAACAGATTTAAGCAGATTGGTTAGCAGATGATGCTAAGGATGCCAAGGTGAGACATTAAATTTGTCTAGGAATAAATTCCTTCACACTGAGAAAAATTCTGCTCTGCGGTCTCCAAGAATATTCCCAGCTGCGCCCAGGTGGGTGCCTCACCATTTGCTTATTCAAGTCTTTTCTGCTTTGAGGGAAACTGAAAGGCATGTGAAGTGGCCCCCATCCTCAAGCTTATAATTAGGTAGGTGAGTGCCTGCGATAAATGTCTTTAAATAATAGTAAAAAAGAAAAAGAAATTAAAAAGGGCTCTGAGGGAAAAATAATAACTTGTGACTGGAATGGCAGGGACGAATTCATGAAGCTGATGGTCTTTGGGTTTGGCTTTGATAAGATACAGGATATTAACAGGCTGAGGTGGACAGAGATAGTCCAGGGAATGGCACAAGTTAGTGCAGAGAAGCAGGAAAATAAAGAGAAGGGAATGGGAATAAGAGACTAATTTGGTTAGTCTGGAGTATAGAGTAAATTCGGAGACGTTGGGTAGTGGAATGGAAAAAAACTACATATAGAGAGAAACAGACGGACATGAAGAAAGAGGAAATGTCGATGGCTCCAGGGAAACTCACCCCTGTTACTTGACATACAAACCAAATCACATATACACTAGTTGTGCACCAGCAAGATGATCTTTTCACACAAATGCCAGTACACTTATTTGTTTAATCCCAGGAGGAACGCACATTCCAAGCATTTAAAAGCACTGTTAGGCCAAGCTCATTTTCACTGCTGGAGACACTCCGCTGAATGAGGACATTCCCACAGACACTCCCGAGATGAATGGAAGGCCTGTCTGTACCTCCTCTTAAGGAAGGCCTCTACGAAGCCTTACAAAGAATTCCTATCTGTGGGTAAGCATTTTACTCCTGTTTGGAAACTCATCCCGCAGAGTTTTTCTGTCTTCCAACTGAAGAAAATGCGTAGCCTGGGAGACAGTTAATAAAGCCCTGCAGAGTTACTTCCCACTTTGTTAGGGGCGATTAAATGTCATACATTTGGAATGGTCATGTTTATGCCTGTGTGTGTGCGTGTGCGCATGTGTGCGAGAAAAACAAAAACATAAAAGGGACAAAGTTTTAATGGCCCAATAGATTCCCAGCTGGAACGCACTTTACGAAGAGAAAGTTACATAAAAGAAACTTGGGCAGCTTTAAACACCATCTGGGCCATGCTGTGCTCATTTGAGCTTTACCTGTTTAAAAAAAAAAAAGCAACACAACAAAAAGTACCTACAAATACAACTAGAGAAGAGATTTTCCGATTCTTTGGAGATCAGATGCTCTTGCCTTCAAAACTGTGTAGCACCTCGCCTTCAGTCCTGTTTGGTTCAAGGATACAGTTTCCTTTTAAAAGTAGCTAAAAGAGCCTTCTAACGTCCAGTCCTAATCTTTGGAAGGAAAATGAAAAGATGTGCAAAATAAACTCAGTACCTTTTCAGGTCTAATTTAGAGAGATTTCCAAACAACTCAATTACTTTCTGTAGTCTTCATGAATCCCCATAGGTAAAACACTGGCATTTCCTATCCATAAGGCATCATGCAACCAAAGAAAGGAAAGACAATAATGCTGAGGGCACTGAACTAAACCCAGGACTAAAGCAGAGTAATAAGCACGGAGAACACCATACCTTCCAGTTTCTTATTTTAATTAGTCAGAGTCAAGGTTGGGATATTTAATATTCATAAACCAATTTATGGGCAGAAATGCTTTTGGTTCTTTCTTCAATGTTTCAACTAAACGAGAATCCACCTCCATCTTTTACATAAGACTTAATACATCTGAAGGAGAGAGGTTTGAGGGAGGGTTTAATTGTATCCTTTTATTAAAAGGGAGAGTAGTATTTTCTCTTGGGAGACAATTTTGATGTGAAGTTTTAATTGCCAAGCCTCACAGCACCCCATCAAACCAAGTTTTCTTTTCTTTTTGCATTATAAGGGTAATGAGGAGATCACCAAAGAGGCAAAATCACAAAGGTCATAGATTGAATCCAGAAAGACACACAGGATTCATACTTCCTTTACACAGTGAGTCTTAAGGCCTACTCAGCAAATTTAATAAAACACAACTAGTTTACTAAAAAGGAACTTCTAAAAACATATATAATAGCCTTATAATTTTACATAAAAAGATGTTTGTTAGGGGCACCTGGATTAAGATTTAGTTGGTTAAGCAACTAACTCTTGATTTCTTCAGCCCAGGTCATGATCTCATGATTCAAGAGTTGGAGCCCGGATGTTTTAGCCCCACGAATTCAAGCCCACAAAACAAATAAATAAACTTTAAAAAAAGATATAGGTAATAACATTACTTTTAATCACCCCCCCACCCCCCTTTTTTTTTAATCACACAGGCCTGTTAAAGAAACTATGTGGATCTGGACAAAATGACTTGCTTTGAAAATTTGGGGAATTACAATCTCTGGATGGAGTTAAAGAATGCTTTGAAATTTTTCTTTTTTAGTGAATGTCAAAATAGTGAAGTTCTGGAGAGTAAAGCAATGAGAATTTGGAAATACAACCTTTCCCCCCAAAACTTACCATCTGATCTTGAAGGGACAGGAAAAGAGGGCTATGAATACTGACTCTATGTTACACAAGCTTTTCTCTTTTTTTCTTTCCTCCATTCTTTCTTTTTTTAAAATCCTCATCTGATTCATAAAAAAGCAATTTGGAGCATTTTAGTTTCTTTTCCCACTTAATAACAGTAATGACCTTCTGGGTCAAACATTTCCTCCTAGTTAATGATCGGTTAGCTGAAGCCTGGGTGACAAAGACCTGCAACCTAGTCACTAACTGCCAATTAACATCCACATTCTCAGTCAGTGCTGTTTAAATATAACAAGACACATGCCAAGCTATCCACTAAGGGCTGGATACCAAAATCGTATCATTAAAAACACACTTCCATCAGGGCAAGGCCCTCGGGACACTGAACGCTATCGCAGCAGTGGTTTTTCTGAAAGATAGGCAAGTGGCAACGTGTCGCCTTGCTCCAATTCTCAGCAGAGGGACTTTGCCTGAGGAAGACAAATCCCCTCATCTCTGCTGGTCTGTGAGAGTGAACACTGGACACCCCACAGAGACTTAATGGGGACACTTCACGGAGAAACTTCGGGGTCCAAGTGCTGTCTTATGCATGTGGCCAAAATTCTTCTCTCTTTGGGTCATAGTAGACCTCCTGCTAGTTTCCTATCATATAAGGGAATAAATCTCAGAAAAAAACCCCCAAATTTAGATCATTATATCCTGTGGCTTTTCTACCAGGTTTAATTGGATTCAGTTCCTTTCTTCTCTATATGTTGTAACCTCATACGATTTATGAGATTACATAACAGCTTCTTAGCATTCCTAGACAATATCTTGGAAGCTATAATGCTGTTGGCTAAAAGTTTCAAGACAATCATTTGTTGATTAATATTTTAGAGCTATACTGCAAGAGATAATGAAAATCACTATCATATTACCAAATCTGTCATTCATTCATTTTTTAATGCCCCCAAAGACTTCAATGCATGATGGAATAAATAAACTTCAATATCATTCATCATAGATTCTATACACTAGCTCTGTCAAATGAATGAAATTGTTCTTAAAATCTTCAAGGGATTATGATAAGCATGCTTTTCATTCCTACAGGACCTTCACTCAGAGTACTCTTTACATATGATGCAGAGTTCTGTCAGGACTAGTCAGAGGTCATATGCTTAGCTGTGACACAGAGGAGACCAAACAAGTCTCCTGGTCTCCATCAACTATTTTTGCTCCATGACAATATGAGAAAGAGTAACAAACTTAAGTTAATGGCTTAGGAATCTGGCTCGTGGCTACCAGAGAGAATGATACTTCATATCTTCTAAATTTTAGTCAACTTGTTACTAAATCTGTAAGCTTTTCCTTTAAGTGGCAACTTGTTTAAAATACACACTTTAGGGGCACCTGGGTGGCTTAGTTGGTTGAGCATCTGACTTCAGCTCAGGCCATGATATTGCAGTTTGTGGGTTCAAGCCCCAGATCAGGTTCTGTGCTGACAGCTCAGAGCCTGGAGCCAGTTTCAGATTTTGTGTCTCCCTCTCTCTCTTCCCCTCCCCAACTTGTGCTCTGTCTCTCTCTTTCTCAAAAATAAATAAACTACATAAAAATTTTTAAATACAAACTTTAGGGAATAAAAACCACACTTAATACTTATAGCACAGTACATGATGCTTTCAAGGGACAGAAGAATTTGTAAGCTGTGGAGGGAGTCCAGAGGTTATCAGTTATCAGTGGTGATAAATAAGGCAGGTTTGTCTTTTTTTTTTTTTAAGCATAACTGACATACAATGTCATATTAATTTCAAGTGTATATTCAGGCGGGTTTGTTCTTGTGCAATGGACATGTTTTGCAAGACCCTTCACCTGCAACAAGGCAGGTAAAATAGAGATCATCTTACTTCAAAGCATGCCAGGCAGCACAGAAGAAAACCATGTAGAACACTTACAGAGACTTTTTGCCACCACTTCCCACCCGCAGAAGAGACAAGTAATATCTTGTGATAAGTAGCCGCAGTAAAACAACAGGAATGATCTTGGGCTTTGCTATCAGCAATCTGAGCATTTGGACATTAGCTCCCATGTGGTGATTAGAGGGTGGGGATTAGATTTGTGTGGAAAGCTGCTTCTATAGCAGTGGATTCAATTTGTATTCTGAGTCACATGAAAGGCCAATAAATGTCAGACTTAACTGAACTTTACTGTGTCCTTGATCCAGACTGAAAAAGTGAACTGGATCAAGCGAACATTTGTGATCGAACCATGGATTAGAGAGCTAGAACCCTGGTGTCCAGAGAAGAACTGAGGGCATGAATTTTTCCAGCCTATACTTTCATGGAGCATGAACAAAGGGGCGAGGGCTGGAATCAGATTCTATTGGAAAGTGATGGATATCAGTCCACTCTCTTCCTTTCCTGGCTCCTTATGCCCTTCAACATATCATATGAATTACCATGCATGTTGGTACTCTTTCTCCCATATCACATTGCCACTAACTTCTCTATTGCATACCCATTCTCCACAATATGTATTTTTCTTGGGGTGCCTGGGTGGCTCAGTTGGTTAAGTGTCTGACTTTTGCTCAGGTCATGATCTTGCGGTTCATGAGTTCAAGCCCTGCATGGGACTCTGTGCTGATAGCTCAGAGCCTAGAGCCTGCTTAAGATTCTGTGTTTCCTTCTCTCTCTGCCCCTCTTCTACTCATGCTCTGTCTCTGTCTCTGTCTTTCTCTCTCAAAAATAAAAAAAAAAATTTAACAGCAACAACAACAAAAAACCCAAAATGCATTTTTCTTTCCTTAGTTACAGGCTGGCCATTTGAATTAGATCAACCAACCTATGGTATGCAGTTTGGCTAGCATTCATGAATTAAATAAATAAATGAGTAGGCAGAAAAACTGAACATCAAGAACCAAGAGAAAGAACTTTTTAGCATCTAACAAGACAAAACTATACTAACCACTAAAGCCATGAGGTTAATTTGCAAGACAGAAGCAGAACTTTATTCAGTTTTAAGAGTTTCATCAACTATTTTTTTAAAAAAGAAATTTACTTTTTGAGCCAGAAGTTCAATGTGCTTGAATTATGTATGTATGTGTGTATGTATGTATGTATGTATGTTTATTTTGAGAGAGATCATGAGCAGGGGAGGGACAAAGAAAGAGGGAGAGGAATCTTAAGCAAGCTCTACTTTGTCAGCACAGAGCCCAATGCAGGGCTCAAACCCACGAACTGTGAGATCATGATCTGAACCAAAATCAAGAGTTGGACACACAACTGACTGAGACACCCAGGAGCCTTAAAAATGTGCTTGAATTTAAAGAGAGAGAGAGAGAGAGAGAGAGAGAGAGAGAGAGAGACAGAGAGAGACAGAGAGAGAGAGAGAGAGAGAGAGAGCTGCCTCTTATGCAAAAGTCAAGGTAGTGTTAGAGAGATTGCCAAAAAGAAATACCCTCCAGAAGGTTTTTTGAGTTGGTAGATGATACAGATGCAGCTCAGTTTACTACATCTCCACATGTTTAGGCACTTGACCCCTAGTTATGCAAGAACTTGAAATGAAGTCCAGGGACCCTAATGATAGCTTTCTAAGATAGAAAAGATGAATGATGTGCACTAGAAACATTTGTATTCCCAACATTTAAATGAAGCCTTTTTTGTTGATCAGGATATTAATTTGATGGAACTTTCTACCTCTTGAGTGTCCCAAATTGAGATTGTATTGGACCCAACTCAATACACACAGTAGAGATTTTGTGATGGTTAAACAATGAACCCATATAGATTTGAAGGTGGTATATAAACTAAGAGGCACAGAAGTTTAGTGGCTATCTCAAAATGAATACCAAGGAAACAATAAAGAAATAATTACCCTCAAAAAGTGTTCATGCATTGCTTTGGTTTTTTTCCCCAAGGTATATATTGAAGATAAATACCTCTGGCCTTTTATATATGGTATATATCTTAATATATCTATATAGAGATATTGGATATATCTCTATATAGATATACATGTATATCTAAATGATATATATAAAAAGTCAGAGGTATATATGGAGCCTTCAACATGGATTTTTTTTTCTAGAAGTGAGTCGGAGTATAAAATGGTAGAGTCCCTTAGGGAGATGGTATAAGGAGAGATAACATTTAAATCATGGAGACCCCAGGAATGTGTGTTGTCCACAGTGTTGCCTCATTGAGAAATGTGTTGAAAAATAGATACTCTAGTCTACTCTAGACAAACAGCTCATGATAGACAGAGAGCCCCAGGAAGGGGTGAGTACAAATCAGGAAGCTAGTGAGATAGGCCAAAGAAGGACTCTGAATCCATAGGGAGAGACTTTTCAGTAATCTGCTGCCATGATGGAGAATGTGGTCAGAGGCTATGTGATTAAAAGAGGCCCCAAACTCCAAACAGAAGAGAATCTGATAGTTTTCAAGACTCAGAGACAAGCTATAGTCTACACAGAAGGAAGGGTAGAAGGGTAAATTTAAAGCAACCAGTAACAAAGCAGCAACAATTGCACACTATCTGTTAAGTATTGTGTGTCATGCACTGTGCCAAGTTAGCATTCTGTTCCATTTAATCGGAGTCAATTTTACTCTTTCTATTTTTCAGAGAAGGAAACTGAGTTTCAAAGAGACTGAAAAATGTAGATAATAAGTAGCAAAATTACAATTTGGATCCAATTCTGTCTGAGTCCAAGCTCCTTCTCTTAACCATTAAGCTGTGGTCAGAGACAGGAGAAGAAGGTCAAGAAGAGCATAAATGGGTTTTAAACCTTCAGCAAATCTACAATAACCATGTGGACCTTAGGAGGCTCGGGAGTAATGTTAATATCACTAAATAAAAATGTACAAACAACTGAATTTGTATTTTGAACTAGACACCTGAGAATGGATATCAACTCTATATAGATCTGAGAGTCTATACATCTATATTTTGGGTCTCTTCCCACACTACCCCCCCCCCCCTTTATAAATAGATGATGAATGTCTCTCTGTTATTTAATGTGAGTAACATAAACTGAAGTTGGGATATTTTTGGTATATATCTAGTTTATTCCCTAACGTTTTCCTGCAGGTTTGTAGAACCACAGGCCAATGGCATGTTCCACACAACCAATCTTAACATCAGTTCTGTCAACCTTAGCTGATGCGTTTGCTATGTACAGAATGCTTACTCATTAAAAGGCTGTATGTGCCAAACTGAAGTGCAACAGACAGTAGAAAGGAGCTTAGAGAGAAGCTAAGGGAGTGTATATAGTAAAACCTGGATCTGGGATAGGGTAGTTTTTGAGGGAAGCTCTCATTTTTTTTTAAACCTTAAGGCAGTCATAGTGAATTGTTAAGCCATTATTTCCCTTGGAAGAGAAATATGATTCTGAATACAATCAACCTTGGTAGAAAACTCTTTTAAAGTCATGGGGTGCCTGAGTGGCTCAGTTGGTTGAGTGTCCGGCTTCGACTCAGGTCATGATATCGCAGTTCGTGGGTTCGAGCCCCGCGTCAGGCTCTGTGCTGACAGCTAGCTCAGAGCCTGGAGCCTGTTTCAGATTCTGTGTCTCCTTCTCTCTCTGCCCCTCCCCTGCTCATGCTGTCTCTCTCTCTCTCTCTCTAAAATAAATAAAACATTAAAAAATTTTAAAGTCTTTTGTATAACCTCTTTTAAAGTCTTTTTCTATATTTTCAGTAGAAAAACATTTTCAAATAATTTAGATATCCCAGTGTTTTCTGGAATGAGTAGACTCTCCATCCTCAAATTCTGATTTCACTAGCTTTGGATAGGAACTCCCATTGTGCTAGGTCAAAAACATTGAATTTTCTAGTGTTTGCAAATAAAAAAATCCTTTAAAATAGAAATAGATCAAGGAATCCACATCCATCCATCAATCTCTTCATCTGTCTAAAAAGTAATTTTTGCCTTGTGATATACTCTTCAACTTCATCTTCTACACTATTTTAGGGGTATGTTCCAGATATTGTTTCCAGCAAAAAATCTTCCTTCTTTCTAATACATTGTCCTGTGTTTTGCACTACTATTTCAAGGCCTATTTTCAATATCCTATAAAATCTGTTCCCCAACACAGACCTGGATTTTAACTTTGCCTAAATCTTTCCTTACCCCAAGTTCCTGTTTACATTATGATCTGAAGAAATCTTTTCAGAATGACAATCTGTATCTGTTGATAAGGTGAACACAACTCAAGTTCAAGTCAGGAAGAATAACTGCTTTGTAGTGCATGTTTTGTAGCTCACTATTTAATATTTTCAAGAAGGGGTCAAAATAGTCTCTATCTTTCATCTGGTTAAATTTCATAGGAGAGTAACAAAAATTAGATTAAGATAAAAAACTAGCCCAGACAACATGTTATTTATTATAGCCTGTGCTGTAGGACTCCACATACCACTTCTCCAAAGATTACTCTCTTGTCGTGGGTCTACATTTTTTCCCCACAAGAACAGCCTTGTGGGTGGAGGGATATGGAGGAAACGAGAGGGAGAAGATGCTGGAAAGCAAGAGAACACAATGTAATTGCCTGACTATCAGCTCCACTATCATAATTACTTTCAAACTCTGACATGAGTTGAATCAGATGAACAACCAAATCAATTTTTGCAGTTGGCGATCTGTGCGTTGTTAGCTTATAAATTAAAATGTCACTACTGGAGTACAAAGTGATGCCATTTCTGGGCTCCCCAGTACATTGAGACAAAGAGAGGAGCTCCCTTCTTCACAACCTTTATGCTTTCCTTGCCCTGTCTCTCTTAGCCTCTGACCACTTCCTTTGTTTTCCCAGTGTGGTCCTAGTATCTGTGTCTGTGCTGAGGGTCCTCTAACACAGTGCAATTCTATACATAGAGCTCATTACTCTTCATCAGAGAAGTACGTGAACCATGGGGCAATCTAGAATAGTACAGATTGACAACTTCCTCCAATAACTGATTTCCAGGAGGTAAAGGAAAAGATAGCCTTGCTCAGAGAGAACCTGAAGGATTGGAAGAAGAATCCTGATACTGGAGAGGTTACTGCTCTGATTCTGCAATGTGACTGTCACATGATCCCAAAGCTATAACCTTATTTAGATGAATGAAGCATGGTTTGCAAACCAAATGGGTACACTGGAAACTGTACAGACTCTATTTGGTTATTATTTGCTGAATGCCTCGCCTGTGCCACATACTATGTGCAGCAGTGTGGGTACAAAATAAAAATCCCTATGGTCAAGGATTTCATAGTCTGGGAAAGAGGGAGATTTGTGCCATGTAATTACAATACAACTAATAAATGCTAGTGAAGCAGAACAAATAAATCACCATAGGAACAAAGGAGAGAAGTAATTAATTCAGTGAAAGCTGTAGTGAAAATGTGGCGTTTTGAGTTGGTCCTTAAAGGATGATGTCAGCCCCTGCCTTCCACAGTCCCACTCTCTCTGCCCCAACATTTTGCTATTTATTCATCCATTAACACCTATTTCATCCCTCATTCATTCACTCCTTAATCATTTATGAAGTACCTGCTTTTTGCTAGGCTCTATACTAGGACCTGGGGTTACATGATGACTTAGAACCACCAGTTATGGAGCAAGTGATGGATGTACATTGTTTGCTGTCTACTAACCAGCAATTATAATCTGGAAATAATCTAATTTGTGGCTGTCATATACGGAATCAATTGTGACTAGAATCAGAAAGAACCTCCAAACTTAAGTCTTTTCACCGATTCTTTTACCATGAAATCCCTTTAAAGAGTTGACCAGTTTGTGTAATTGGTCCGTTGCTGACCAGCTGTCCCTTCATTTTTTCACCCCATCCCCCACCCCTCTACTCCCCTATTTCCCAGCCTGGGGAACCTGGGATATATGAACCTCTGAATCCTGCTCTAAAGTCTAGCTGATAAGTGAACATGGATTTCTGATTCAATTCCTACTGGGTTTTGCTTCTGGTTTATCTCACTTAGATCCCAGTGCTCTAGTCCAAACACCTGTCTAGCTTTTTGTCTCATTTATAGTAACCTTATTCTCTGGGAAGAACTTTGAATTTAGTCTAATGCATTTTATATTGAATAGCTTTCCTTATGAATAATCCAATCTTTTTTCCTTTCCCTTCCATTCCTTTCCTTTTCTTTCCTTTCTTTCCTTCCCTCTTTCTTTCTTTCTTTCTTTCTTTCTTTCTTTCTTTCTTTCTTGATAAATAGAGAGAAAGAATGAGTAGGGGGGTGGTAGAGAGAGGGACAATCTTGAGCAGGCTCCATGTCTGACACAGGGCTCAATCTCATAACCATGGAATCATGACCTGAGCCAAAATCACAACTCAGATACTTATGTGATTGAGTCATCCAGGCACCTCTGAATAATCCAATCTTTATCTGGCATGAAGAATCATCCCCAAATCCATATCCTACTCACCTAACTTGAAATTCTATGACCAAAGATAATTATGATTAATTATGAGATGATCCTGGGACTGCTGTTTGTGGAGGTTGTCCAGGATGCCTAGAGCTGTCCTAGACTCAGGATCTCTCTTTCTTCCATGAGTTAGAACATTCAATTCTACTATGACTACTTATACATAAACATCAATTTCATTGTTTTATGTATTAAATACCCCCTAGTGATATTTTATATAAAACAGTACTATGCACAGTTTTATACAGACATCAACTAAATGTAAATTTGCATTGGTTGTGACACGAATAGATCACAGAATCATACAATTATTACCACCCAAGACCAATGTCACCTTGTTCTCTATTCTATATTCCTCCTTTGCTAGTAAATCCAGTAGTAGAGAAATCAAGTATCTAAGTCACTACTCCGTTCAACAATTTCAATAGTGGGAAAAACAAAATAACTCATTATTCACACAGTCACACACACACACACACACACACACACACACACACACACAGATTACATACTGATTCACTTCCTGCCCCCATCCCAATATCATGAGTCACAAACCACCTTTATCACACCATTACCAAGTGCCTCCCTCACATATTTCCCTCATTATCCTATAACAAATTCAGAGAGCAAAGACTATGTAGTAAAGTTGAAGAATCAGTCCTCTAGCTAGCACTCCTTGAGATGCAATTGGTAATAGTATAACACATGACATATAGAAACCACATATGTCTTCTTATTCATATAGAAATAATAACAGTTTGGGGATTTTTTTCTACCTGATCTCTCAGCAAAGGGTATGTGAAGGCAAGTCCATAAAGAGACTATGTTTCTTTTTTTAATCTTGTGGTTCTTTGAAAATGGTAAGAGCAGTAGTGCTATTATATTATTTTTTTAAATAAAAAATTTTTTATTAATAGTTTATTACCAAGTTGGTTTCCATATAACACCTATTGCTCTTCCCCACAAGTGCCCCTGTCTATGACCATCAGCCCCCTTTTCCTTCCCCCTCCCTCTTCAGCCCTCAGTTTGTTCTCAGCATTCAAAAGACTCTTATGATTTGCCTCACTCCCTCTTCCCAACTCTTTCCTTCCCCTTTCCCATGGTCTCCTATTAGGTTTCTCCCGTTAGACCTATGAGTGAAAACATATGGTATCTGTCCTTCTCTGCCTGACTTATTTCGCTTATCATGACTCCCTTTAGGTCCATCCATTTTGCTACAAATGGCCAGATTTCATTCTTTCTCATTGACATGTAGTACTCCATTGTGTATATATACCACATCATCTTGATCCATTCATCAGGTGATGGACATTTGGGTCTTTCCATGATTTGGCTATTGTTGAAAGTGCCGCTATGAGACTGACTATGTTTTTATCACAGTCTGGCAATACAAAGGGAGTTAAATAAGGATTTCTGATAATAACCTAATGTCTAAGGTGCTACAACTTGTTTCAGCCATTTTCCACCTTGTTTTATCTGGATGTCTTCTCAGCTTCGTGGAGAAATCTCAGTGCATAAAAATCCAAAGAAGAGTAGTACTTTATTGTACAGAGATGAGAAAGGGGAGAGTGATTTGCTTTTTGGGTAAGCAAGAGAGCCTGGCAGAGCCCTGGATGATATCAACATTGACTTGCTCTATTTCAAAGTTTGTAAGGGCTGTTTCATGTATAGGAAACCCTTAGCGAATATGGCATAAGAACTCAAGATTATAAACATCAGCCTATGGGGTTATAGACACTGAAGAAACTCAAAAGTCCGTATCGGGAAAGGTCACAATAAAGGACACACAGACCACTAAACTAATCTCTTGGTTAACAGCTTGCAAGATTTTCATCACAAATCACATAAAGTGCTCCAGGGTTTCTCTTTTCCAAATCTTCTCTAGAATGTACTCCTGACTATGAAGGGTTGGTTTATCATGGTCCTTTCGTACCACACCCAAATGCTTCCAGTTAAGAGTTAGGCATATATGGAGTTTCAATGTTTTATTTATCCATTTTATTAATGTATCCATTCATACTTTCAACAAATATTTATTGAGCAATAACTATGTGTTAGGACTTGAACTTAAAGGTCAACAGAAATACAGTGTTTAAAGAGCACAGATTCTGCACCCAGCTTGTCTGCATTCATTCACACTCTAACTTCATCAACCCCAAGCAGTGTAACTTCAGGCAAATTACTTTTCTATCCCTCAGTTTTATTATTTGTATAATGGGGAATGTCTTGGGAAATAAATTAGTTAATACATATAAAATGCTTAGAATAGTATAAGGCACATAGTAAGCACCCCAACTTGTACTGGCTGATTTAATGATGGTGGCATTTATGATGATGTTACTAGAAGGAAACCAACACTAATCAAATAATTATACAATATATCATTGATTATAGCACTCCTCCTGTAGGGCTATGAAAGAGAAGTACAGGGTGTTATAGAGAGCATATGCAGGAAATTAGGTCCAGTCATTGGACTTGGGGAAGCATTTCTTGAGTAAAAAGGAACTGAGGCCTGAGGAGTAAGAGGAAATAAATAGGCAAAAATGGCAGGAGGAGAGAGGATTCCAGATCCCATGTAGGGTAAAGAGACTGTGCAAAGGCCCTTTATTAGGAGGCAGTAACATGGCCTAATAGCAAAACTAAAGGAAATTCAGTATGGTCTCTCAGCACACACAGATAGCGGGTCTGGAAGAAGAAGGCAGGCCTGGTGAGGAAAGAGACTAAGGAGACAGGAGACAGATTATACCAGGTCACATGGGCTATATTAAAGACTTCGTCTTCTCTAAGAGCAATGGTAGACCATTGACATGACTTTTACGGATAAGGACAAAAGTTCATATTGAGGTTCTGGTTCGGTGCTCATCAAAAAACTGAGTGAGCAAGTAGTGTGACAAATGCCACAGAGATGCAAGGGCCTCTACCATCTGCCACTTCCTGCTATGCTCTCCAGCCGCATTTCCCATTCCTCCTGAGCTCACAACCCACCTCCAGCCCAGACTCCTTACAATTCCAATTGTGCCAGGTAGGTTCACCACTGTACTCTGTGCGTGTGGCTTCCGCTGCTACCAATGTAGTCTTCCTCTCACCTACCTGGTAACTCCCACTGGCCCTTCATGGCACAACTTCACTAGCTGCAAATAACATGGCCCTGGCTGACAGCAGGCACTCGGAAATCGGTGCTGTCTGCACAAATGCATCGGTACACATTTTAACGGGAGGGCTTTACCCAGGAGTGGCTCGTTCGATGGCTGAGGACACATACTCAATGTGACCAGCAAGCCAGCCAGGAAGAAGCTTCTACTTTTTTAAGTTCTTCATTTCAAAAATGCTTCCAAATTTAGTTATGACAATCAGTTCTCTGTGCTCTATATAAGGCACTTCTGGTTTCTAATTCAACCCAATCCCATAGAATTTACAAGTTGACAAGGACCTCAGGCTACTGGTCGTGTGCACTAGATTAGATGCCGTTACTCTTTATAGGAGAACACGTGGTCTTTGCTGGCACCTGAGCTCAGGAATTCAGTTCAGGAACAGGCTTTTCAAAAAGGTTAGTGTCTCGCGGGGGTGTCAGGTAACTCACTGATAAATAAGATACAGATGAGCTTTGTCATGCTTTGTTAATCATGTCACATGAAGTCATATTACTCTAGTCACTAGATAACGTGGCAGCCACAACTCCCAGAGGAAAAGACCATTCCTGGAGCCACAGAAGCAACTCACACCAAAGAGCTGAACTGAAGTGGATACGTATGGGTCTCGTTTTCCTGACAAAACAATTACACAAGCACACTGACTGTGCTAGGATATTTGGTGCAGGAATTTTTCCCCAGTACTAATAATAACAGTAATAACAATGGAACATTAGAAATCATCCAAGTATCCAACAATAGCAGATTGATTAAATAAGCTTGAAGAAAGAATAAAATGTGCCTGGATATGGGTATACAAATATACATCTTTATGTTGAAAATTGGTTTATTTTATCTACACTGTTATCAAACCTGGGTTCTCCCCTCCCCATTTATAGTCATATTGGGAATATTTTATATGTCAATATGTGTGTGCAGTTATTGTTGAGATCACTGTATAAGACCACATAAACACTAATGTTTTCTAATATTTGAAGTTTTTAAAACTTATTGAAATAAAAATTGGGAATGTAAAAAGTAAGAGAAGCTTCCTTCTTACTTCCTAACAGGTTATGATAAACATATGGTCTCATATTGCCAGAGGCAGTGAATCCTGGATCAGAGTGACTGTGCACAGGCTCACATTTTATAAGCAGGGTTTCACTCATATGGACAATATGGCATTATACTATTTGCTAAAGATAACAATAATAAACGAGATTTTATTTGATGGGGAAAGTAGCAAATAAATGAGCAATCTATTATAACAGAACATGATGAAGGCATTGCTAGGCATGCTTCCATTGTATTTCTCCCCATATGGAACCACAGAAGTCACCATCAATGGGATATTACTACCCCACAAAGGGTTACTGCAAGAGTAAATAAATCAAATAAATGCAAAGTGTGTACTCTAGCACTTGGAATATAGTAAATATTTAATAAAGAGTAGAAAAAGAAAAGTAAACAAGCTATTCTTTTGGAAAGGAATCGGGATTATGTCTGAAGGCACTGAGAACCAAATTTTGGTTTAAAGGTAGAATGTGCAAGATTTGAATAGGCCACAAGTTAAATGATTAGAATTATTTCTATCTTCTATTCATTATGCCCACCCATAGTTCTTTCCTCTTGCTTTCTACTGCACAAATCAGCAACATTATCTGATAGGTTGGAGCTGAACTTCCTATCTAGTTAGAAATAATCTAGTGTTTTATGTAAGTCTCCCTAAATGTCAGCAGGTTAAATCATGGACATTCCATTCAACCTGAAAAATAATAGAATGGAAATGCTATCTTGAATAAGACAAAATTGTTCTTAACTGACTTACAGTTATGTGGAATGTGTGTAGTATGTGTGTGTTGGAAGAAGATATACAAGGACACAGGTAATAAAAATCAGAATATTAGTAACATACTAGCAAACAAAATAGTATTAGGATATTCCAGAAGTGTCAAGAAAAACAGTTTTCCAGTAATTAAAGGAATTAGCAGATAAACTAGGATAAATGTTGATTTAAAACTGTTTTTTTTAGGGATAGCTGGGTGGCTCTCAGTTAGTTATTAAGAGTCTGACTCTTGGTTTTGGCTCAGGTTATGATCCCAAGGTTCCTGGAACTGAGAATTGCTTTGGGCTCTGTGTGCAAAGTGCTGAGCCTGCTTGGGATTCTCTCTCTCTCTCTCTCTCAGCCCCTCTCTACTCGCACTCTTTGTCTTTCAAAATAAACAAGTCAACTTAAAAAGAAAGAACTATTTTTTCCATATAAATGACTGCTTTAACCCCATATTTTTTGGCCTAGATAAAGTCACACAGCTAACTGTTCTCTTTCGGAGCAGACTGCCCATCAACATGCCATTCAGAATTCTGATGGTAACATAGAAGTGCGTATGGAAATGCTCTATACTGGCAGGTCCCTTGCCTAGAGCTCAGAAGAGGCAGGAGTGGTGTCTGGAAGAAAAGAAAGAAGCATCATTTATTAAGTGACTCTAAATGTAGCTGTGATGGGTTTCCTCTGCAGACGGGCACTGACGCTAGGGCAGAGTGTCGGCTTCAAGAAAGACAATGAGGCAGCTCCTTCGTTCTCTTAGTTTCTGCTCCTTATCAGCTGTGCTAATATTTAGCATGTAATGATTGCTCTCAGTGATTAAACATTTTCCCCCTTTTAGACTGCTGATTTTCTTTGTGAAGGCTGAGTTGGCCTTCAGGGAAGATCTTTTTCTCAGTAGATTCTGCTTGTCTTCCCTCAGCTTGACTAGGATAAAAACAGATTACAAACATGGCTGTGGTGGGTGCTGAAGAAATAAGGTTGAAATGACAGCAGATATTTCATGTTCAAGTTTTTTTTCAGGACTAAAGATAAAACTCCTTACCAAAAATTAAAAAAAAAAAAAGGTAACCTAATAACTTTTTTCCAGAAGTAAAAAAGCTGAGTACCATTGGATAAAGAAAACCATATTTAATAATATACCATTTATAAAAGAGTTTTTTTTTACTATAGAAATAACTTATTGTACCACTGCTACATGTGGCTCAATATTATTTTTTCATTTCAAAATAGATAAGGCAGAATAAAGGTTAGATAAGTTGTTCAGGGCAAGTGAAGGATTCAAATTCACTTCTTCCAAGGTTCCATCTTCCCTTCAAATTCACTGTCATGGGTGGCATGATGTTTTTAATGCAATCTGGGGGCTTAACCCTATTGTTTTAAAAAACAATTGAAGGGAAAAAACAGCATATGCCCATTTAACGTCTCCTCCACAGTGTGTTATCTGCAATGTAATGATGGCAAGATGACAGATAGATACTATTGCTTATTGGATCTATCTTCATGTCGGGCACTGCACTGAATAAGAAACATGGATTCCCACAAAGAAACCTCACAAAAATCCTCCTTTTTGCAAATGAAGAAACAGAGACTCAGAGAAGTTAAAGTGGCAAAGATAATCAAGCTTATAGGTGATGCCTATATGAACTCAGTACCGGATGTCAGAGCATGAGCACTAGCTCACTGGAAATGTTGTCTTTTCTTTAGAAAAGAAAATCATTAAATTGGGAATGGTATGAGACCAGAAAAATTCTGAAAGCTCTGAGTCATCCCCACGGGTAAGCCGTTTTGTACCACCTTTACACTTCAGGCAGTCTTCTTTCTTTAGGACAACATTTGGTTCAGCACACTTTCCTCTTTCTAACTCCTCACATATCCAAGTGCAGCATTTCACAAACCGGATTAAGCGCAACTATAATTCAGTCAGTAGTAGGAAAGAGTTAATGCTCTAATTTTCTTGCAAGGAGTAAATTGCTAGAACCTGGTTGATTTTATAGTGCTAGCAATTTCCCCCCCAAATTTAGTCTCTTGAAAGCACCAGGCTGATTCTTCCAGAGCATGATAGAAGTGAGAATTACAATGTGTTGAGTTACAGAGCTCCATAAAGGCAGTCTAAAGCTTCCACATAACCTTGGTTCCAATATGAAATCAGCATTCCCCCAGACACCTTATATAAATTAATTCAGGATGCAAACTATTGACACAGTGAATTTATATAGTCACATAAGACTAACTGTTATAAACATATGGCTCACGTCAAATGCAAGACTGGGGTCAGAAATAAGCTGGAGTTTTTCCTCAAGTTTATGGCTTCAAAGAGCCTCTTAAGGCACAAGGAGAGCCTTAAAAGGGTCTTCTTCCTTTTAAACTCTGACTTTATAGCACTCAAGAAAAGTTAAAGATTTTCTTTTTTGTATCTGAGTTGATTCAGTCACTAAAATAATACATATCATCAGAATGTAAATATAAATCATCTCATAGAAAAGTAGATACTATTGCTCAATTGGGAAGAATTCTACTGAATATGTTTCTATAGAAATTTTGATATTTAACATTTAAATAAAATCCATCACATCATTGCTCAAATTTCCATGGTGTAACAAGAAAGGCATTTGGAAGACAACAGAATACATTTCTCTTATCTATTGGCCTCACCGTCTGTGTCAAATCTGAGGGTAGTACATTCTTCCCACCCCACTATGATGAAGGTCAATGGTGTTGAACTAGGAAGTAAGTTCACTGCCTCTTTATCAGATATTGCAACAGGGAAAACCAGTGAAGGAAGGTCCACTGAATGGCAAAATGCTTCTTAGCTAGTTACTAGTGTATTAAAAGCTGAGTTCAATAATACTACTACTAAAAGAAAATATTAAATATTTAAAATATATTGAATATGTCTCTTTATTAGCATTCTCTCTCACTATTCCATTAAATCATCAGAGGGTTCTCTTTTTCCTTCTCCCTTTCTTGTTCTATCAGCCATCTCAAACTTTTCTTCATTCATTTCCTTGGAATGCTTACAGCCCAATTGCTGTTGTGTCTCTGTGCCGCTCTCATGTATGAAGAAACACCTTGTTGATGTGAGGAAAGATCAGTCCCCATAACCCAGAAAAGAATGTGTGCCACTGGTGTCTTTGAAGCTCTTTTACTGACTGCTGATCAAAGTCAGCAGAAGTGGATGGAAGCAAACTAGTGTCCAACAAAAGGGAAGAACTGGTAATGCTCTTTATTTGCATTTTTGCAAAGCAAAAATTTATCCTTGCAAACTTATTGTTTGCCTTAAATTTCCTCCCTCCCCAATTCTTTATGAAGTAATGTTTTTCGTTACTTCCTCTGTTTCAATAGTGTGTCCTTACTTCTTCCCACGCTGTTTCTGTCCTCCTCACTTCTTTCCTCCAAAGAAACCCCCCCCCCCAAAAAAAAACCTCAGAGAGGTTAAAAGAAAAAATAATTTAAGTTATTCAAACTTACACTCAGGGGTTTAAAATTTGTAATAAGCATTACTTTCTTCATATACCTGGAAATAGAACTGATGTTTGTATTAGTCAGTTTGGGGTCCTTCTTTTATTCAGTTACTAGCCCCATTTCTAGACATAAATATTCTTCAGACTACTTTTTAGTAACTATAACTAGGACTTACCTCACTTCAGTTCTTTCTGAACAGAAGTATTACTCCTGCCAGCCCACAGCTGGGAATGATCCCATTTGACTGTTGCCCCTTTAAAAACGGCCTTTTTTGTATCATGCAATTCTATTTTATGTGTTGATGTATCCAGTAGGTCAGGAAATTAAAAAAGTAGATATATATATATAGATAGATAGATAGATAGATAATCTGAAAGCTGTGTGAAAGATAATTTCCCAGTAGACCAACTTCAGAAATCATGCTGTCTAAGTTCCAATATGCATCTCAGTCATATAACACACAAGATTCATTTTCCAACCTCACTCTCATGTCAGAGGCTGAAAATATTTGTAAAGACAGATCCTGTCCTCCCACATGACCCTATTCAAATGTCACACAAATATATTTTGGTCTGATTTCCCATTGCCAAAGAAAGAGCACACTTTTCTTCCATGAAATAAACCTTATATGTGTGCTTCTTTCTAATCAAGGCACCGTATTCCATCCTGATAATAATCCTTATTATTTATGTGATAACTTTATTACCAAGGTTGAGTTAAAACTTTATTTCAGGAATATCAAATTTTTAGTTTGAAGCATAGTCTAAATTATTTATCAAATTAAATACTTTACTAGAAAATAGGACTTCAAGTCTTTCCTTTGAATGTCACATAATAAAGCAACTGTGACATTAGAAGTAGAAATATGACTTCTAGGAGGAATTTGCTTTCCTTGGCAAGACTTAAATAAAATCGCTCCTTTTAATTGCTCAGAATAAAAGATTTTACCAAAATACATGTGGGGTGTTTTTCTATTTAATCTGAATACCTTACAAGCAATATTTTAGGAAAATAAAGTTGACATTTTATTTGGCTTTTTCTTGTAAAGAAATAGCAGAAAAGTAATACCCTCAGTAGTAACAGATAGGGTCTGTGGAAGTATGCAATGTCAATAATAAAGACATGTTATTTGTCTGCCTGTGGGTATTAGCAGTTGGTCTTTAAGTTTAGTCACTCTTATTAAACAAGAAGTATGTTTATTACCCAGTTATAACAGGAAGTTCTGGCTTAAGAAAGTAAATGGAATTCCTTAACTTCTGACTCTCAGGGAGTAACTAAATTGTTGGATCATTACACCAGACCTCCAAGCATTTCATTTTACTACCACTTTAAAAATCTCATTATCACCTATTTTGTTTTCTCCTCAATGTCTTTTTCTCCAACAGCAGATTTTTTAAACGCTTAAAATGCCTAGTAGAATAAGAAAATATTAAGGAAAAAAAGATTTAAAGATAATTGAGTCCGATGTCTCTTTCCTAGAGATGAGAAAGCTG
The DNA here is from genome assembly GCA_004023845.1 of Helogale parvula. Classification (NCBI taxonomy): domain Eukaryota; kingdom Metazoa; phylum Chordata; class Mammalia; order Carnivora; family Herpestidae; genus Helogale; species Helogale parvula. Next base: position 3,187 of record PJEM01003416.1, on the reverse strand, counting down.
AGTCTCTTGGAGCTTAAATGGGTTCCTTGGGGAGTTATAATTGAGAAACCTGTGATAGAAAGACAAAATTTTGGGGTACCTGGGTGGCTGAGTCGGTTAAATGTCTGACTCTTGATTTTGGCTCAGGTCATGATCTCAAGGTTCATTAGATCAAGACCCACATCGGGCTCTGCATGGAACCTGCTTGGGATTCTCTCTCTCTCCCCCTCTCTCTCTGCAACTCCCTGTGCTGTCTCATGCTCTCTCTCTCTCTCTCTCTCTCTTTCTCTCTCAAAAATAGCAAACTTTAAAAGAAAAAAAAAAGGAAAGACAAATTTGGGAAGGTACAAAGTGTTTTGAACAATGCTTTTGTGGTTGGAATGAAATATCCTTCAGGTGTCTTTTCTAACACTGAGTGTATAAAAAGTGCACTTCACTCTCTATTTGGCCACTCTATCTGTGGTCATTTCTGGATTTCTGACACAGTGCTGAACATTTCCTAAGTGCACCCAGGCATTTGTTTAGAGATGTAGCAACCATACATAACTCATACTTTTTTCTTCTTTAGGAAGTCAAGAAGGAAAAAGGGGAACAAGAATGATTTGGAAATCACCCAAATTAAGGGAATTTGAACTTGCTCTGAAGGTAATCTTATCCTGTTTCATCAAGAATTGCCTTCCTGGAAAAAAAATAATAGTACTTAGAAAATTCCCCTGTCAGTTCATAACACATGCTGCTTTAAAGGATAATGTATATTTAAAAAAAAAAGAGAGAGAGAGAGAGAGAGAGTGTATCTGTAATGGAGACAAAAAGTACATTTCTTATTGCCCAAGACTTGAAGTAGACTTGTAAGCTGGCAGCAGCAAAAAATGAACATGGCTGCAAGGTTGTGTCCAAGAGCACACTACAGGTTAATGACAGACCTGGACAGAAACTTCAGAGTTCTGACCTGTCCAATGTTCTTCCTACTGCATCATGCTGTACCTACTTTGAACGTAGATGGATGATACCAAATACATTACAGACTTTTTAAATTAATGATACAAAAATACACATATGCTTGAGATTAAAATGGGAGGAGAAAAAGAGGAGAGCTAATTAAAACTGCAGGGAGAATTTATGATAAATCATCCAGACAATATTACCATTAATTTGGCCTGTCCTTCTCAATAATGTCAGGAAATCCATCAATGATCAGTCATGGCCATGGCCTCCGTTTAACTCTTTCTGCAAGATGGGACCACCAACAAACCAGGGATGAAAAGTAACAGGGTGCTCTTATTTTACCCCCACATTGCTCTGACATCCATGCACAAAAAAAGGCCAGACATATTGAGTCTCTTTTGTATCCTCATTTTAAAACTGCCTTTGTTTTCCCCTCCATCTGAATATGCTGCCAATTTGAGAGCAATAAATAACTCCTGAAGAAAGCTAATTTGCACACAGCTGCAGTTCATCAGCCTGCTTGAAGAGGTGCATCCAACCTAAACACTCTCCTGAAATGGAAGGCTCGAGCACCCGTGGGACTTGATGGGCACTCCACCTGACTGGTTTTGGACGTGAAGCTGGCTCCTGAAGCACTGGAAGTCATGATTTGCTTCCCCTAGTGGTATCCCCACGAGGCTACAACCTTCAGTGGGCATATTTCATGTGAATCCTTAGCCAAGGAATATGACAGTGGCATGGGACGTGCAAAGACATGCATCACTGAAAGACATCTTCTTTTTCTCCCACTAGCTAAACTTGCAAGTTCTGAGTAGTATAGCCAGTTTTTACGTCTGGCTTCATTTTCAGAGCTTCTGTGTGAGCAGATTGAGGACGGGGTCAGAAGGAAGAATGATTCCAGCCTAGTTTCATCAGGCAAAATATTCACTTACTAGGAGTACCCTGACCACAGGTATTTTTTGAAATGGCCAAGTCCATTAAGTTTGACCAAGTTGAGTTGGAAGTTCCATGGTGGCATCTTCTGCTTTGCACATGACAGAAAAGAAGCACATTATTGAGCAGTATATTAAGATTTAGTTCTCTGGTTCGATTCAAGTACTGATGTGACAAAGAAAGGATATCTATAAACAAAGATTATATGTTTTAAATAAAGGCAATAAAAGTTAAGTTTTCCCTTCACACTCAATTCTGATTGATATTTATTTCATTCTGATGTTTCCTCTGGCCCCTGAAGAAGAGAGCCTCTCTAAAAGCAAAAGAGTCTCTCTTGTCAGAATGAGAAAAGAAAAAAAAAAGTAAAAAAAAAAAAAAAAGAATGAGAGAAAGCAAAGCATTCTTCATGAATGACTCAAAGGTGAGGTGACTTATTTCTGATTAATATGATAGTATAAACCCAGAGTGAAAGAGGGAGAAGAGAAACATATCTCTGTATGTTTGAGAATTAAATGCCAAAATTAGACACTTGTACATTCCATAAGGAAATCAGGACTTACTGCAATTTTCTAAAATGTCATCAACGGTTCCTTCAACTTGATCCTGGCTACTGAATTCCCTAGTGTATGCTCCCCCTGTTTTGTTTTCAGACTAAAACAGAGATATGATCATTTTGCAGCAACTGTTATAGTTCCTCCAAGAAAATGACCAAAATAAAGATACAGATAAGAGATTTTTCAGGCATAAAAGCCAAAGAGTAAATGAAAATTACCTAATTTTCAATTACGGGATTGGAGAATGACCATTATGTAAAGATAACTATACAACTAGGCACTGCTTTAAGTAAAGCTTAAATGTGGAGATCAAGATTTGCATACAAGATAAGATAAAGAGTGATTATTTGCTTTAAAAAAAAAGTCCATTATAGGGCTCATTCAAATAGTAAGATCTTTCATATCCTTAAGCAGTGACTTGATTTCTAAGAATTCAGTTCTTGCTTAACTCTAAAAACTGCTCAGCATATAAAGCAAGCTGCTCCAAAGCCAGGGGTGTAAAACTGAATGATAGAAATCTTATATATATATATATATATATATATATCTTATATACATATATATATATATATATAGAGAGAGAGAGAGAGAGAGTTTATTTTCAAATTGGTTTCCATATAACACCCAGTGCTTTTCCCACAAGTGCCCCCAACCATGACCATCACCCCCTTCCCTCCCTCGCCCCGCTTCAGTTCATGGTTCGTTTTCAGTATTCAATAGTCTCTCATGATTTGTGTCCCTCACTCTCCCCAGCTCTCTTTCCCCCTGCCTCTCCC
>PJEM01003415.1:108482-186580 GCA_004023845.1 Helogale parvula | reverse complement strand
AACAAAAAGAAAAAGAAAAAGAAAAAGTCTTACTTATCCAAGAGTCCAATTCTAAAACAACACAACAGTATTGCCCAAGGAAGAAAAAAATAAAAGATTGATGAGAACCGGAAGTATAGGCAGGCTGCCATCTTGATTCTTGGCATGAGGAGGCTGGTGGGGTGACTGGGTGCCCGGCTTGGGGGAGGTGGGGAGGCAGGCAGTACTCGCCTCAGGCCCTTCCAAGAATTCTAGTCCCCACTGGCCCCTCGGAAACCCTTCAGGACCATCATGTTGGTCTGAACAGAATGCAGGAGATGTCCGTGTATTTTCACAAATCCTGTCCCCTGGAGCAGCATTCCCACCACATAACCATGAGTGAGGACACAGATTCTCCTGGGATTTTCCTCTCTTCAAAGCTTGTTCATTTTAGAATGCCTGTACCATCGCTGGCTGCTGGGGGATTTCGTAACACCAAATGCAATTCTCTTACTTTTGTGAAAAGCCTGATTTGATCTTTCTTTGGGGCTGTGTGAAGGTTTAAGGTATGTTGAGATAAGGAGTCAAAACATTCCCTTTGTGTTCTGTTGTCTCCAGAAGCTAATGGGCAGGGTCTCAGGGTGTGGGATGGGGAGGAGGGAGCTACCTATCTAGACCACCTGGGTCTTTTATTTAAATTAGCAGGATGTAGGGGCACCTGGGAGGCTGATCCGTTAAGCATCTGACTTTTGCTCAGGGCATGATCTCTTGGTTCATGAGTTCGAGCCCCACATCTGGCTCTGTGCTGACAGCTCAGAGCCTGGAGTCTGCTTCGGATTCTGTGTCTCCCTCTCTCTCTCTCTGCCCTTCCCCTGCTCCCTGTCTGGGGAGCACTCCCTCTACACACACTCTCTCTCTTTCTAAAAAAATAAATATTAAAAAAAATTTTTTTCATAAATTACCAAGATGCCTAGAAGTAGCTCATCCTGAGTGATCGGAGAAAATCAAGATGAAGAAAGATAGTTAATATCACCAAGTTCTTTTTTTTTTTTTCAAGTTCTGAATATTTATTCCCCTTGTTTTAAATATATGTACAGATTCACACAACGTGAGTTTTAATAACGGGCTCTCCCGAGCCAGTACCAGCCAGCTCAGCACACCGCTGCCCCCAAGCCTCCGGGAGGCCTTAGGATTGTGCTGCCCACCGGAGAGACGGTCGTGGAGGTGCTGGTGGTCTAGGACTGCATTTTCTTATGGAATGTGTGGGGGGACGCAGGGAAGGCCTCTACGCAGAATGCCACCAAGGTTCACTTAAATTCAGCGATGCCCTCCTTCCTGATCTGCATGGAGCCTCAGAAGTAGATGGATTTTCTCAAAGGAACAGAAAGGAAAGAAAAGAGTCAGGAAAGGCTTCAACACAGAAGGAACAGAACCACAGCTCTGGAGGGGGCAGGTTGGAGAGGAGCTGAGCTTGAAGGCCTCTGCCTCTCTGCCCCTCAGTTCTCATCCTTTGGTGCAAGAAAGGCAGACTTAGCGGAGTGGGTGGGGGACAGATGCCTTTTATTGGTCTAACCAGCATCACTAGCGGTAGGTTTGGGCAGAGCTCCTCCATCTGTCCCGGCTCCCATCTTCTCTCTCCTGGAGGTTCGGGACTCATGCCCAGGGGAGAAGAGTGTCCTGGGCAGGGGTGGCAGGTGGAGCCAAGAGAGGGGATCGGGGTGAAATAGAAAACATAGGGTTACCAGAACATTCCAACAAAAAGTCCATCAGGGAAGAAGAGAGAGTGCTTCCCCACATGGGCCCCTCTGCCCTGGCCAGGAATGGAAGGGGCAGGAAACTTCCACTGAGGTTTCCTACTGTGCCCTTTGTGCCGTCAGCATCTCCCAGATGCTGTCTTCAGATTCCTTCACACTCTGCTCCAGGTAGGATTTTTTTTCTGTTCCAATTCTTTAATTTTTTCTTCTGCTATTTTCTGTTTCTCTAACAGCCCGTTGTGACTTACCTCCTTGGACTTGTATGTCTGCAGGCTTCGCCTTCCGTTGAGTGTCAGTAACTTTGGCTTGAAGCTCTGTGAAGACCTTCCTCCATCCCAGATCCACGGGGGCGCCATCTTGGTTTCCGTCATCAACTTTTTATCAGGGCACTTTGCTAACTGCTTTTGTAGCAGAGATTTGATAGCAAGCGTCACAACAGGTTTTAACCTGGGGGTTTCATCGTCTCACATAAGAACTCCGTGGGTCGTTGAGTCCAGGACGAGTTGGAGAGGAAGCTGTGTGATGCCTTCCAGGACATTAAAAAAAGACTGTTTTTATAGAAGGCAAGAAAGTGTCACACAGAATGTAAAGACAAAGCGAGTCTTGGAGTGGGAGGGAGAGGCAGCCAATGAACTGAGTTCTGACCTGGCCGAGACGTCTTAGTACATAAATGGTATGTTTTAAATTATTAAGGAGTAGAAGTGCTGGTTCAAACCATGTCCTATGTTTCTCCCTTAAATTCCTCACTGAGAAGTGAACAGCTCTGGGGGGTCCTCTCCCACGTGCCTGGGCAGAGTCTATCTTCCTCTGGCTGAAGTCTTCCTTCAAGATTTGACTGGGCACCATCTTCCAGAAAGCCTCCCCTTAACCCCCACGTCCAGCATCAGCCAAACACACCTCCAGTCTGGACGCGCCGTCACGTCTGGCCCACCGTTACTGTAATTATCCGTCCCTTGTCTTCAGCCCCGATTTTCTTGTCTGCACCTCACTGATGGAGCTAACGACAGTCATCTTTGGATTTCAAATATGGTTCCTGTAGTAAATGTTCAATAGAATTTCTTTTAGAAATAATTGAATGCATGGATAGAAGTATCAGCTTCTACATGGAAAACCAGATAAATGGATAATAATAAAAAATAAATTTCACTTTTAAATTGTTGTGAAAGATCACATTTGATTTCTAGATGAACTTGCTTTGGGCTAACCTCTTCAGTAAAATAGCAAGTAAAGATCTACTTTTCTCGAATATACATTTCTACGCATGTTGCTTTCTCTTGCGGATTGCAAACACGAGTCTACGGGGCAAAGCACTGTCATCAGTAAGACAATGGCTTTGTTTTCATTAAAACATTTATAATAAATGATAAGGGCTGAACTGGGCCCCTCTCCACAATTCCTATGTTGAAGTCCTAACCTTTGGTACCTTAGAATGTGACTCTATTTGAAACTAGAGTCTTTAGGGGCACCTGGGTGGCTCAGTCGGTTGGGCATCCGGCTTCAGCTCAGGTCGTGATCTTCCAGTTTATGGGTTCAAGCCCCGTGTCGGGCTCTGGGCTGACAGCTCGAAGCCTGGAGCCTGCTTTGGATTCTGTATCTCCCTCCCTGCTCGCACTGTCTCTCTCTGTCTCTCAAAAATAAAAAAATAAAAAAAGAAACATTAAAAAAAATTTAAGAAAAAACTAGGGTCTTGAAAGAGGTAATTAAGGTAAAATAAGGTCATGTGGGCGGGGCCTCATCCAATCCGAATGGCGTCCTTAGAAGAGGTTAGGACCCAGACAGGACCACAGAGGAAAAGCCATGCACGCAGGAAGGTGCCTGGCCGCAAGCCAAGGAACGAGGCCTCAGCAGGAAACATAGGCCACCTTGATCTTGGACATCCAGGCTCCAGAACTATGAGAAAGTAAATTTCCATGGTTTAAGACCCCCCCAGTCTGTGGCATTTGATTATGGTTTCCCAGCAAACACAGTAAATCCAACAGGCCCCCACGTTTCTATCTTTTTCATGATGCAGAGGGCTCCTTCTCATTCGGGATTCACGGAGTAGGTGAAACCTCAGATTTCTTTTCAGTCACCTGGTTGTTAAGGCCGACTCCTCCAGGAGCCTGCTTCCCCTCCCATGTCCCTTAGTCCCTTAGTCCTGGGTCTGAGTGTTCATAGGGAAGCGGAGAAGGAAGGGAATGGTGTACAAAAAGCTTAACTTGAGATCAGTGAGGATAGTAAAGGATCATTCATATATAAAGGATCATTCATATATATGAGAGCAAACGCATTAAACACCAGGCTGAGAAAACATGAAATTAGCAGCAAGACAAGAAATAGAATCTGACTGCTAAATAATAGTAATAGTGGCCACAACTGTATATATGCTCACTTATCACACGCCAGGCACCGTTCTAAGCATTTTGTCTATACTCTGGAGTCTTCAAACATGCCCCCCCTCCCCCAGGCGGGTGCTGTTGTTATCATGCCCATTATCCAGATGCAGGGACAAGATGGGGAACATAGTAGCCTGCTGAAAGTCACAGAGTATCTGTTCCAGGGTCTGTGCATTTAACAAGAATGCAATGGGGGGTGGGGGACACCTGGGTGACTCAGTCCGTTGAGTGTCAGACTCTTGGTTTTGGCTGAAGTCCTGACCTCAGGGTTCATGAGTTCGAGCACCGCGTGGAACTCTGCGCTGACAGTGCGGAGCCTACTTGGGATTCTCTCTCTCCCTCTCTCTGCTCCTTCCCTGATTGCACACACTCTCTCTCGCTCTCGCTCTCAAAATAAATAAACATTTATTTATTTATCCCCAAATGCCTTAGGGTGAAGGCTATGGAATGAGCATAGGGTACATCAGTGTGGCCAAGCAACCTCTTCCCCCAAACAAGTCTCTCTTTTTTAAAAGATTTTATTGTTAAGGAATCTCTTCACTGCTTAAACATGTGGCTTGAATTTACAATCCCAAGATCAAAACTCACATGCTCTGCTGGGCCAACCAGGTCCCCTAAAGCGAGGCTCTTTGTATTGTAGAAAGAAAACCTCAGGAGGAATAAGCCTACTGTTGTGGTGCCTGATTCACACTTAGCACCTCTGATTGATTCTGAATCCCTTTCTGATGCTAAAAGCTCGTATGTGTGTGTGTGTGTGGGGGGGGGGCGGTATGAGGAATAGTGGTTGATTGGGGAGAGTTACCTATTTTTTTTACATTTTTAAATGTTTATTATTTTGAGAGAGAGAGACAGAGCACGAGTGGGAAGGGGGGGGAGAGAGAGAGAGAGAGCAAGAGCGAGAGCAAGAGAGAGAGACACACACACACAGAATCCGAAGCAGGCTCCAGGCTCTGAGCTGTCAGCATACAGCCCGATGCAGGGCTGGAACCCATGAATCACGAGATCATGACCTGAGCCGAAGCCGGATGCTTAACCGACTGAGCCACCCACCCACCTGCCCGAGGCTTGCCTGTTTTTAATAACAAAATAATTGTCTTCAGTTATCTATCCATAAACATACATAGTTGTCTTGGAAAAATAGAACTTTGGGCCCCCAAATGACCCAAACTAATTTTTATTTTACTGTTTATAAAATTAAGTTGTTGCTTTATGGCTTGTACTTTTTTTTTCTGTGAAGCATTATTTATCCCCACTCTTAAAGAAGCATCAGAAAGAACAGCCAACAGAAATGTGCTTTAGAAAAATGGAAATTGCTTGTGTGTGTGTGGGGGGGGGTAACATTACCCATTTTCTTTCCTATTTCCCTGCTGTCTGCTTTATCCTTCCTAGTCTGTTTTGTTGGTCTCTGAAAAGTCTCACAACAGAGGTCTTCAATAGCATCTGGCTGACTAGACTTGCAATTTCCTGCTACAAATCAGTTTTTGTGTATTTAATTGTTGCTATTTGTAGTTCACCAAAAAGCAGCCAGGAGGTGCCTCAAAGTTACCTCAGTAACTTCGATAACTATTTAAATTAATTTATTTTGAGAGCGAGAGAGCACAAGCAGGGGAGGGGCAGAGAGAGAATCCCACGCAGGCTTTCTGTGAAACCCAACACAGGTCTTGAACTCACAAATGGATGAGATCACGACCTGAAGAAACCAAGTGTCAGACCCTTAACCCACTGGGCCAGCCAAGCGCCCTACAAAATGATTATTTTTTAATTAAGTCATCTCTGTGCTCAGTGTAGGACTCAAACTCACGACCCCAAGATCAAGAGTCAAGCGTTCCGCCAACCGAGCCAGCCAGACGCTCCTAAAATGATTCTTTTTGAATGCTGTTCTGCAACGCTTCGTTTTGGGGGCTGTGTGGAAGGAAAAGAAGCCGTTAAGTGAAACAAGGAGGATTGGGGGGGCGGGGGGGTCAGGATGAAGAATTCTAACCGTGGCCGCTCCGGGCGATCCTGCTGGTGTCAAGATCCAGTAGTTCAACCCAAACGAGGAGGCTTAATTAAAGATTGACTTTCAGGATGTGGTTTACAGGTGGCAGTCATTGCCCTGCAGCAGCGCAAGAGATCACATTACTTTCTGGAATCTATTCCCAGGGCCAGAGTCAGGAGCAATGTTACCCTGAGGCCAGCAGATGGCGCTGTGAGCCCAGCAGAGAGAGCCACCTGCCGGATGATGACCGCCACCAAGGCGCGCAGCCTGGGATCTTTCAGATTTGCTCCCTCCCGGCCTCAGTGACTCCCTCAAGCCCCAAATAAACGCCCTTGCCATAGAGGAATCTTTTCTCCTCACCTTCAGAATGGCCTGGGCTCCCTGAACGCGCAAGGGAAGGCCGAGCCAGCCTCCTGGGGAGTTTCTAGTCTTACTGAAAAGGGAGCCTGGCAGGGGTGGGGAGGAGGGAGCTTGTGAGCGGTCTTTGGAAACCCGAGGCTGTCCTGGAGATGGCCTGGGCACAACCACAAAGTCACGGCATCGGGGCTGGGTGAACGAGAGAAAACCAGATGAACCGCAGCGCAAACAAAAGTAATTGGATCATAAATCATGGCTGAGGTCTTGGAATGATCTCAGTCTTCGGCTTTCATGTGATGAACACGTTTCTGCCTCGCTTTGTCCAGCTGTCGCTAAAGTCCAGTCGCTTCGGCTGTGGGGTCGGTCCACTGGAAACTGCTCCTGACCCAACGCCCTCCGTCTATTTCATCGCGATCTCATCATCAAGTGTAACCTGCCACCTAAGGACGAGATACACCCAAAAAAGACAGAGAGAGAACTTTTTCTGAGCTGGTTATAGACCCTGCAAGAATGAGAAAGGAACAGGAATGGCCTCAGAGCTGAGATGCTGCCAAGTTCTTGATGAGCTACATGTGCCCCTCGTGCTTGGGGACTTACGTGCACAAGATGTTTACTCGAAAGAGACTCTCGCTCTGCCTCAAGCATCTTTTCACTATTGTCCTCATGTCCACCTTCATCCTGGGTGTGCCTATCAAACTAAACGTAATTAGAAAGATGAAAGTGCTAGGGAAAAATGGATCCAGTAACATATTGATAAAATTTAGAGCTTCAAAGGTCCTTAGCGCACCATTGCCTGAAGGTGACAGAGCACTGATTAAACATAGAGATGGTGTTGGGGCGCCTGGGGGGCTCAGTCGGTTGAGCCTCCGACTTCGGCTCAGGTCATGATCTCACAGTTTGTGGGTTCCAGCCCCAAGTCGGGCTCTGTGCTGACAGCTCGGAGCCTGGAGCCTGCTTCTGATTCTGTGTGTCCTCTCTCTCTGCCCCTCTCCTGCCATGCTCTCTCTATCCCTCAAAAATAAATAAATGTTAAAAAAAGAAAGAAAGAAAGAAAATAGAGATGGTAGTACTCTGCCCCAGAGCTACCGAATCAGAATTTCTAGAGACAGGGTGAGGTAATCTGTATTTTCAACCCCCACCCCCACCCCCGGTAATTCTTATCATGAAGCAGCTTAGGAAATAGTACCTAAGAAATGATCAGGTTCAATAGTCAGTAAACTGCCAACAAAGGACCAAATAGCACATCCTTGAGGTTTTGTGGACCATGCCATCTCTGTCACACCTGCTCTGAACAGTGCAACAGCAGTCATAGACTGTATGCTAGTGATGGGCGTGGCTGGGTTCCAATAAAACTTTATTTACAAAATCAGGCCAGGAGCGGAAGTTTAATGAGTGCGGTTTCATTTTACAGGTGAAGACACTGAGGAGTGAGGTAACTTGCTGGGCTGTAGTTAGTGACCCAGCCAAGCCCAGATACCTGGGCATCCCCTCCCCCATATATATTTGTGTCTAGAAAACTAGATATCCTTTCAAGGTGATTCCAGACTTGGTCACGAAATGTTGACTCACCGTCTTGTATACCTGCAACTGATATAATGTTGTAGGTCAACTACACTTTAATAAAAACAAAAGAAAAAAGGAAATAATAGGTTTTGTCAACTAAAGTTTTCATAGCTCGAATTGCTTTAAAAATGTTCTTTTAAACTTATTTATGACCAAATCCTTTTTTCAAAAACTATGTGAGTTTGTTTTAAAAGGAAAGACTTAAAATTATTGGGATCTCTGTATCTCAGTTTGTCACTTAAGAATTTGGACTTGAGGGTGTACCTGGGTGGCTCAGTCAATTAAGTGTCTGACTTCGACTCAGGTCATGATTTCATGGTTGGTGGGTTCGAGCCCCGCATCGGGCTCTGTGCTGACACTTGGCTCAGAGCCTGGAGCCTGCTTTGAATTCTGTGTTTCCCTGTCTCTCTGCCCCTCCCTTGCTCACACTCTGTCTCTCCCTCTCTCTCAAAATAAAATAAAAATAAAAATAAACTGGACTTGAAAATCTTAAGAGACTCTTAAATACAGAGAACAAACTGAGGGTTTCTGGTGGGGTGTTGGGTGGCGGATGGGCTAAATGGGTGATGGGCATTAAGGAGGGCACTTGTTGGGATGAGCACTGGGTGTTACACCTAAGTGATCACTAAATTCTACTCCGGAAACCAATACTAGACTATATGTTAACTAGCTTGGACTTAAATAAAATAAAAAGAAGAATCGAATTTGAAATCTAATATAAAATTTTCTGAATCTGATATTTAAAACCTAATGGTCTTCCCATTTTACTTCTTATACAACAGCGCCCTCTGATGGTGTACGTTCTAAAATTTATGTTTGATCACAGCAGTACTTCCTTCTTTTTTTTTTATGTTTATTTATTATTGAGACAGAGACAGAAACAAAGCATGAATGGGGGAGGCGCAGAGAGAGAGAGAGGGAAACACAGAATCTGAAGCAGGCTCTAGGCTCTGAGCTGTCAACACAGAGCCCGTCGCGGGGCTCGAACCCACAAACCATGAGATCATGACCTGAGCTGAAGTCGGACACTTAACCGACTGAGTCTCCCAGGCCCCACAGCAGTACTTTATTTCTGATTTGCGAGTTTAAGCTGCGGCCAGGTAATCCTAGAGGCACAAAGTTTCCAAAAGCCACTGGAAATTGTTGAACATGCCATGCTTTCAGAGTTATTTAGCAACAGATGTTGTCAGAACGTTCATCTGATGCAACACTTAACCACTTGACAACACCCATTGTTTCTCTTTTTCTTTTGTTTTCATTGAAGTGTAGCCGACCTACAACATTGTATCGGTTTCAGGTGTACAGCATGGCAGAGTCAACATTTTGTGATTAAGTCATGATCTAGTGAGCGGATATCTAGTTCTCTAGACACATCCTTCTAAACAACCAACCCCTTTTAAACAGCCTTTTAATCTTCCCAACCTCTTTTAAACAACCATCCTGAGAAACAAATTCCTTCATTACAGCAAGCCAGCTTTCTCTTGTCCTGTCCTGGCAGCTGGGAGCGTCTGGTAGCCATTTTCTTTGCACATGTAAAGGACCATCCTTAAAGTGCAACATAGTTGCTCTTCTTCTGACAAAGCAGCAGGCTCTTAGAACTTTCTCAGAAACTTGTCTTCCAGGGATTAAAGCCATTTAAAGGCACCTTGATTTAAAGCCATTTCCAGGGATTAAAGCCATTTGAAGTCATTTTTATGGGTCTGGAGCCTTCTCCAAACTGTCCACACCCTCTTAAACTGCATGGCTTTAGACCAGGCTTAGTCGAGTGGTGAGCTTTGACTTCTAAAGGAAGAACTTTAGGAGAGTAAGGTTGCGCTTTCTTCTGTTTGGCTGGCGGGGCCTCTGGTTCCTTAATGGTGATCCTTTCTGGTATGAGCCATACTCTGGAAGTATCTTGGGGGGAAACCAGAGAGCTGTGATCCTGTTTACTTCTTGGAAGAAGGTCCTCACTCTCTTTCAAACATTGGAAACTCAGGTCCTTCTCTCAGAGAGGCAGGGGATATTTGCGTTTCTGTCTTGTCGTTTTGGTACCAGAAAATATTTGCCCGGAATATGGAAACAGACATTTTGGGAACTGCTGTAGAATTATTTGTTGTGCTGGAATTAGGAAAATTTTAGGATGAAAAACAATGTGGCAATTGCTGCTTTAAAAAAACAGAAAACGATGGCATTCCAATGACCCCAGTTTCCTATCCGTTTCCAGTTCTTGCACGAAGCGTCCATTCAGCAGCTTGTCATGGTTAGCGCCCCGTTTTTCACCCAACTTTTATTTGGAAAAATTTCAAATCCGCAGTGACGTTGAACACACATACACTCTTCATCTGGATTCAGCAGTTGTTAGCATTTCCCCGTACGTGCTTTCACTGTTCTCTCTCTTCACACTCACACACACACACACACACACACACACACACACACACACACTTACATACGCGTATGCACGCATGCACCACTTCCTTGTTTCAACTGAAACATTTGAGAATCAGTTGCTGACGCCATAAACCTTCACCTCTAAGAACTTCAGCTGACTCCTAAGAAAATGAATATTAATTCCAGAACATCCTCTAATATACAATCCATATTCAGATTTCCACAACTGTCCCCAAAACGTTTTTTCCTGGCTATTGTATTTTCTGATCCAGATCCAATCCGAACCCACATGGCATTGGTGTCCTGTCTCCGGAGTCTTCTAATCAAGAACAGTCTCCTCACTTTCTATTTTTTTCATGACCTTGACTTAGGTGTAGGATCCAGGCCAATTGGTCTTGTAGAATGTCCCATATTCTGAGATGGTCTGATTGTTTCCTTATGATTACATTCGAGTTAAACATTTTTGCCAAGAATGCCACACTGGTGATATTGTATACTTCTTTTCACATTGTATCAGAAGGCTAGAAGGATGAAGCTAGGTTGATCACTTTCCTAAGGTGATGTCTGCCAAATCTAAGGTGAAGACATATTTTCGCTAATAGCAAGTATACAAGTGATACTTTGAGTCGTGTGAATGGAAATTCATGTTCTCCGGCAATCTTTTACCCGGTGGTCTTATTGTTCATTGCTGATCTTTGCCTGAATCAAAGACAAGGGGCTGCAAAATGGAGATTCTCATTTTTATAATTTTTTTCCAGTTATTAGCCTGTATTGTTCTGTAAAGAATTGTTTTCTCTCTTCTTTCTCTCTCTCTCTTTCCCCCCTTCTCCCTCTCTATCCAGTGCTCTTGACTAGAAGAATTCACAAAGCTTCGCTAAGTTACGCCCTTGCCTCCTTTATGACGGCTGGCATGGAGTGGGCGGTAGGGGCAGTGTCTCAATTCTCTTGTGTCTCTCCTAATAAAATCACGGATATTTGCATACTCTTTCAAACTGAATTTATTGTTTTCCTCCCGTGGGACCAGGGTTTCCTTATTGATTCTCAAAGTAGGTCACGAATGTACCAAGTGGTGTTTGGTGAAGGGGAAGGGCAATGGCCATGAACTTCACTGGGCCTCATGTGCCGAGTACCAGTTTTGCAGTCTTCCCCTAGTCTGTTCACATTCTCCTCCTGGTGACTGTTTCACACCTTTAGTTCTCTCTTCAAACCTTCAGGGCCACGTCAGCTATCGGCACTTGGAGCTGACAACCTTGCTTCCTACTTTTGGAATCAGAGGAAGCAGCTAGAAAAGAGTTTTGGGTTTGTCTGGCACTATAGCCCCCCCACCAGCATCTGTACCCCCATATTCTGCTTTCCCTCCAGTCAGCACAGACAAGCTCTCTGTGCTCCCCTTCCCATGAGGATGTACAGGATAGGGCCTTTTTCAGTTCTGTTCTCTTCTGTGTGCCAGATGACCCAAAAAGTAAACTCCCCACAAATATCTGAGTTGCATAAATGAGTGAATGAAATTAGCCCCCATCTCGTTCATTTCTCACTAGGCAGCTTTGATCAAGTTTAGAGCAACAAGTGTACAGAGAATATTTGATAAATTGGATGACAACCAGTCTCTTATAAAACAATTTGTTCTCTAAAGGATACAGGAAGGCAGCCTTTTCATTTCATTTATATTTTAAAAAATTTATGCACCTGCACAGTTTTAAAAGTCAAATAGCTACGTTGTTTAAAATGAGAACCAGCATCGCCCTGCCCCCTCCCTTCCCAATCTTGACTTTTCCGTCTTTAGGTAAAAGCATTTTCAGTGATTTATCTATTTTTCTTGGTATTTATCCTCATATTTCTGATATATTTACATATTTTTATACTACTGATTTATATGTAATATTTTTTAGATATTCTCTAGGGACTTTCTTATTTGAAAGATGAGAATTTATTGCTCTTAAATTGTTTCTTCTCTAAAACATTTCTTTTCCCCACCCCACTATGCTTACCATTATAAATATGTCATAGGTTTTGGTTAAATCAACATTTATATGCACAGAAGAGCCATGTAATATACTTATTTTTTTACAGCTTTCTGTTTCCCTTGGAGATAATAATTGCCTTGGGGTTTCCCCCCTCCACTTTGCTTAGTTTTCTTTGTATCATCAATTTATCCCCAAACTCTGTGCCAACAGAATAAATCTTTCAATAATTTCAAACACATCTCTCAATTTCTTTCTTTTTTTGTTTTTGAAACATCCATTTAAGCCCTTCATCCTGTTACTCCAATCTAGATGGCTGCTCTCAAGGTCTGCACTAAGTTGTTACCCTAAGATCTCCCTCTACTGTCACTTTTAGAATTGCCTTAATCTCCCTCTTTGGTTCTTCCCATCTCCTGGATCCATGTCATCTTCTTTCTTGGTTTATTCAGTCATTTTGATGGAATTCATACTCCAGTAGCTTCCTGAGAAATGAGTAGGGAGTAAATATATTGGGACCTTGCATAGATGAGAATGTTTTCCTTCTAGCCTCATCCTTGATTGATGTTTTAAAAGGGTATAAAATCTTAGTTGGAAATCATTCTTTTTCATAATTTTGAAGGAATTTTTTCTGTTGGGTTCCACAGTCATTTTGTGAAAGCTAATATAAGTTCAGTTGTCTGTCCTTTATGTGAAATGTGTGTGTGTGTGTGTGTGTGTCTGTGTGTGTCTGTGTGTGTCTGTGTGTTTTCCTCTCTCTGATAAAGGAGAGATGAGAGAGAATCCCAAGCAGGTTCCATGCTGTCAGTGCAGAGCTGGACATGGGGCTTGATCCCACAAACTTCTGAGCCCAAATCAAGAGTTGGACACTCAACTGACTGAGACACCCTGGTGCCCCTCTCTGATGTGTTGCTCAAAAAAAATTATTGCTCAAGTCACTCAGTAGGTTCTCTCAATCTGTAAACTCATGTCCTTCCGTTCTAGGGAGGTTCGTTGAATTCATTCTTTGCTACCTTCCTCCTCTACAGTTTTTTCTATTCTCTTCTGGATCCCCTATGATCGAGATGTTGGGCTGCTAGAATGATCTAAACTTTTCATCCTCTCTCTCCTATTGTCCACTTATTTAGCCTGGGAGGTTTTTTCAGCCTCTTTTCCAATACGTTCAGTGAATTTTTATTTTTTGCCCAATAGTTTTAGTTTACAAAAGCTTTTTGTTGTTGTTATTTCAAAAGTTCTTTTTCTTTTTCTTTCTGTCTTTTTTAAAAGATTTGTTTAAAGTAATCCTAAACCCAATGAGGGATTCAAACTCACAACTCAGAGATCAAGAGTTCTGTGCTTTTCTGACTGAGCCAGTGAGAAAGAAAAAGTTCTTTTCTATAGCTTTCTATTCTTGTTCATGAATGCAACATCTTCTCTTTTATCTTTGTGCACTTTATGATCTTAAAAGATTGTTCACCGTTCCTAAATTGCCTTTCTTTTTCTGAGTTCCTTTATTGATTTGATTTGATCCTCATCCTTTCATATTAGATAATTTGTTCACATTTCTAGTGACCACTACTTGTTCTTTCATAGCTAGTGAAGCACTGAGAAAATGAATGGGAATTCTGTGTTTCAACCTACAATGAATCCTTTTTATTCTGTATGATAGACTCCTTGTGTATACATTTGGATGTCTGAGTTATTGCTAATGGAGTGGGAGAATCAATAAATCATATTATTTTTTTTTAATTTTTTTACATTTATTTATTTTTGAGAGACAGAGCATGAGCAGGGGAGGGGCAGAGAGAGAAAGAGACACAGAATCCAAAGCAGGCTTCAGGCTCTGAGCTAGGGGTCAGCACAGAGCCCAATGTGGGACTCAAACCCACGAACCGTGAGATCATGACCTGAGCTGAAGTCAGACGGTCAACCAACTGAGCCACCCAGGCACCCATAAATAATATTCTTTTATTCCCCAAGTGAGCATGAAATCAATGGAGGCATACAAATGGAGATCAAAGCAAGAGCTTTGTTTCTGATAGTGCTGATTGGGGAATGTGGCTTTAGATGTCTCCCTCTTTAAAAAAAATTTTTTTTTTGAGAGACAGAGAGAGCACATGCATGTGTGAGTGCATTCTCACTCTCTTGTGAGCCTGGGAGAGGCAGTGAGAGAGGGAGAATCCGAGGCAGGAGACCCACACAGAGCTTGATCTCACAATCATGAGCTCATGACCTGAGCCAAGATCGAGAGTCAGACGCTTAACCAGCTGAACCACTCAGGTGCCCTCAGAGTTACCCCTTAATTAGACCAAGTCACACCCCTACAATGCAGATGGGAAATTTCAGGTCTCCTTCACA
The DNA here is from genome assembly GCA_004023845.1 of Helogale parvula. Classification (NCBI taxonomy): domain Eukaryota; kingdom Metazoa; phylum Chordata; class Mammalia; order Carnivora; family Herpestidae; genus Helogale; species Helogale parvula. Next base: position 171,930 of record PJEM01003415.1, on the reverse strand, counting down.
TAAGCAAAGCAGGCCTGTAAATCTTACCTCATAGTTGGGGACAGTAAACTTTAATGTACTTTCTTGGAAGAATATTGTCTAAAAGACCTGTATAGTGATACTGATACTGTTTTTCACTGAGCCCTTATTGGGCTCAAGAAGCCTTTTTTGGTGAACTCATCCCTACCTTAACCTATCTAGAATACGAGGTCAAGGTAGCCTCTGTCTCGCAAGGCAAGTTGCGGCTCACTAAAAGGATTACCTTCCTGCCTTTTCCCCAACAGAAGCATTACTCCCCATGTGTTTCAGTCTTCAAGGTCAACCCTTGTACCTGTGCCTGTCTCCTAGCCAAAGCACCAAGACGTTGGGGGTTGGGAGTTCAACAAACATCTCCATTCAAACATTCCAAATTTGGAGCCAAATGAGAACTGAAACATAGGAGGCAAACAACTGATCAAAATGTCAATATGTTGCTGATTAAGCTGATTGAAGACGTGATATCAGATGTGAGGCCTAATGAGCTTATTGACATAAGTCCGTAGACACATTAGTCCATTTATCCAACCCGGCTCTGAAACAGAAGGCCAGCCACAAGATCCACGGGCTCTTTCTCTATTCCTTAGTCATCTCATAAGGAGAACAGACAAAAATAAAACTGAGCCTGGGTGGCTCGGTCAGTTAAGCATCTGACTTTTTATCTCAGCTTGGTACTGATCTCAGGGTCATAAGTTCATAACCCTGAGGGGTCATTACCCTAAGGGGGGAGAAAACAAGACGGCCAAAAAAAATCCCCCAAAACGTGTTTCAGTCATGAAATATAACAGGCATTTAAAAATAGATGACTGAATAAATCCATAAACAAATAAAAGGGAATGTAACTGACAAATTATTTTTTGTGGAGATATAGTCTCTATTAATTTAAGGGGAATAAAAAGAGAAAAGAGGAGAACTAGTCCTCAATGGGAAAATGTGGCTCATTTAACTTTGTTCTAAATTTGTGTGGCTCTTGGTCTCGTGTCTCATAAAAAGTAATGCTCAACTAGCCAGGAAGTCACCAAGAGCCTATTTCCGGATGTTTAAAGAGAAATAATCTCCAGAAGGTTATTGACCATTAATACACTTTACAATTGGGGGAGATTTTTTATTTTCTTTTTCATTTCCTGTTTCTTATCTTATGTTCTCAAATTGAGGACATTCCTTGGCCAGAAGAGCGCGTTTCTGCACAATCTGCCTCCTGCCATTTGTCAAAACTTCGTCCTGACCCTTTTCAGTTAATCAAAACCAGGAGGCAAAGTTTCAGAAGAGGACAGAGTTGTATTTTTCACAACAGGAGTAGTGACTGTGTGTGTGTGAGCGTGCGAGTGTGTGATTGAAGGTGGTGCTGATGGTAAGACACAAAGGAAAACATGGACTTTGGTTAGTGGTGTGAGGAGTGAAGGACTTTTACAGAAGTGCCAACGTAGGTATTAACTTATACTCTTGAAAATATAATATGATGCAGTATAGGTATGCCAGGATTCTCGATAGTAATAACAAAGTTGATCAATTCCCAAACAATTGTTTTGTTATTGAACTTGTTTTGTTTAGCGTCAAACATGAGGCGATGAAGTTAAGGTTTCCATTTACAGTTTCCAAAAGAAAGTAATTTGGCAGTGAAAGCTTCCCACTGAGGGCAAATAAATCATGCTATGACACAAATCTGGTTTCCTTCTTGTCAATAGTGATTACTGCATGTCAGCTAAGGTCGGCCTGATTTATCGGCATGAGAAGTTTCATGACCAGCACCTGTGGCCATGGTAACCATTGAAACACCCAATTACATTCTTTTTGGCTTGGACTCTTTGGAGAGCCAATGGTCATTTTGCCATGGGAAAATGGAGCGCCATATTCTTTCTGGAAAATTTTTGATGAGTAGGTGGAACAGAGGGAAAATGATGATAGCCGACTTCACTGAACATGCATGTTCTTCCAAATACCATTATAAGTCCTTTATATGCATTATTTCATTTATTTCTCATAATTCATATATCATTTAAAATTGTTTTAAAAACGACTTTATTTCTGAGAGAGAGAGAGACAGAGCACAAGCAGGAGAGGGGAAGAGAGAGGGTGAGACACAGAATCCAAAGCAGGTTCCAGGCTCTGAGCTGTCAGCACAGAGCCCGAGATGGGGCCAGAACTCACAGACTGCAAGATTATGACTTGAGCCTAAGTCAGATGCTTACCTGACTGAGCCACCCAGGCACCCCATTGTAATTCATTTATCTATAGAAAACAAAATTAGGGTTGGAGAGATTAAACACATTTCCCAAAGTCATACAACTAGTAAGTAGTGGATGTGGGATTCAAACCTTGGTTGGTTTGGATTTAAAGACTGAGCTTTTACCTACTGCTCCACACTGCGTTTCCTCCCTACCTGGGAAATGACATCTATACAGGGTTAGTCTCCATATCCTATTAACTCCCCATTCTATCTTAAATCCACCTGTCCATTCCTCCTGCCAGGACACCTCCTTATCCCACATTGAGATCTCATCATACCACATTCCCACATGGTCTGCCTACATCTGCCATCTCCTCTGAGTCCTTTCTGTACATCACATGCAGACCGATCTCCTTTCATCACTAGTTTTAACATTTAGTCTATCACTGCATGTTAAGCAATTGTTTTGTGCTAATCTTGGTTCTGTATAGATCCCCTCCTTAAGGGGTCTAGTGCCAGAGTCCAGCTCCAGCAGGTCCAGGGCTCCCTGAAGGATGGACGGTGTCAGCAAAAGGGAGCAAGAGAGCCTCGGCTTCTTTCTGCTCACCAGGCAGGTGTCTCTGCTCTCCAGCCAGGCATTTCTGCACTACAAGCAGGCATGTCTGCCCTGACTGGAGAGTCATCCTTTTTTATTAAACAAGTGTATGGGGTACAAAACAGAAGTGGCAATTACCTTAGACAATGATTTCTGATGACAAATTCTTTGGTATGTAAAAATTTCCCAGAACATAGATTGGTAGAAGACTCATGCATAATCTTGATCAATAATGATTGAAGTAGGTGACTAGACACTTATCACATGGGGAAAGAAGGTATCTTTAGCATTCAAATACAAGGCAAAGTTTTTACCATAGTAAAGGCAAGAGTTAGTTCTTTGTGAGCAGGGGTCAATAGCCTGTTTTTGAGGGGAAGAAAAACAGGTTTTCTCAGGAAATGTAATATTTGCTCCCATAATCACAAAAGAAGAAACTCCTATAACAAGTTTTTTCATAAGGTACAATTTACATATTTTTAGCATAAGAAGGCAAGTCACTCCTGGTATCAGTCAGTCAGGCGCCTTGGGGGTCGGTGCTCAAGCAGGAATTGAGTGGGGGTTGAGTGGGTGTGGATGCCGGTTGCCTTCTGACGGTGGGAGGTCTTGCAAACCTGCCCTACTTCAGAAATGGCTCCCAGCATCTCTAGTCAAGTTCATGAGATAGTTTTGTGCATTTACACAACTGTAGGTCCCATTGGCTACCCTGGAAATGCTGACCTACTCCATTTGGCTTTCACAACCATCTATAGAACAGTCCATCCACGCATGTGACTTTTATTTTTTATTTAAAAGTGTATTTATTTATTTTGAAAGAGAGAGTCAGAGAGAGCACAAGCAGAGTAGGGGCAGAGAGAGAGCGAGAGAGGGAATCCCAAGCAGACCACACGGTCAGCACAGAGCCTGACACGGGACTCAATCTCATGAACCATGAGATCATGACCAGAGCTGAAACTGAGTCACATGTTCAACCAACTAAGCCACCCAGGTGCCCCAACTTTTATTTTTCATGTATAACTCCAACCCACCCAATCTCCAAACTGGGCTAGATTCATGAGTTTTAAATCTGGCAAAAATGATCAGTTATTGAAGATTTTTTCATTCATTCAACATATACTTACCAAGAGTCTACTTTTTATCAATTATTAGGTGCTCTACAGTCTTAATAATTTATAAAGCTTTATTTATGAAATCAAAACTAATGCATCATTTAGTGGTTACATTAAACCATCATCATTGTCTGCCATGTTAGTCTTGTCCTTCAGTTTTCTTTGGTGACTTCTGTCCTCCGTGGTGGCCACGGGTCTCTCTAGCTCACCCTGAGGTGTTTCCATTTGACCGCTTACTTCTACAATCTCTGTTTCCTTTTTTGGTTTCTTATTGCTGTTAGAATTTGTGTATATTTGTGGACACTTGCAGCCCACAGAAACAACTAAAAAGTTTTTTAAATCAAATGTTACAGAAATGTTTTACAGAAACTTTATTGTTATTATTATCTTTTAACAGAAACTTTAAAAAGAAAAAGACAACAAAAACTCAGGCATATCAATGGCAGGCCATGTAATTATGAAGGAATTCAAATTACAGCCTGGCTCCATCACTATCTTACTAACATCTCTCCTATAACTCCTTTGGTCTAAAATTTCTGGTCATCTTGCTCTTCTCTTGGTCACAGATTTCTTGACATTTTTCCTTTTGCATTTTGCAAAGGTTTCAATAAAAGTTTTACAATTTTTTTTAACAAAAGAAAATTGAATGTGATGGTTTTTTTGATCTGCAAAATATTTTTGATTTTTCTATTGAAAAGATAAATAGTTTAACTATTAACTATAGGACCCAAGCTGACCGAGGGTTGACTTATTTCTTACTCTATTTTATTTTTTATTTTTTTAATAGTTTATTTATTTTTGAGACAGAGAGAGACAGAGCATGACAGGGGAGGGGCAGAGAGAGAGGGAGACACAGAATCTGAAACAGGCTCCAGGCTCTGAACTGTCAGCAGAGAATCTGACACAGGGTTTGAACCCATGAACCGTGAGATCATGACCTGAGCTGAAGTTGGCCGCCCAGGCGCCCCTATTTTATTTTTTTAATGCTTATTTATTTATTTTGGGAGACAGAGAGAGAGGGGGCCTGCACACATACATGATTGGGGAAGGGCTCGATCCCACAAATAAAGAGATTATGACCTGAGCCGAAATCAAGAGCCGGATGACTAACCCATGAAACCACCCAGATGCCCTTCATTTTCCTCTAGTTTAGAGCAAAGTAATGACAGGCAAGAGCGTCAAATGAGCGAAAGCTAATCCAATTCACAATCAAATGAGCATGCTCTAGGTTGAGAGCCAACTAAAATCTGAGCTGACTTTTGCCAGTGCCTTTTGTTCAACCAGCTGGAATGTTTTATGAGTATTATCCTTTCAATCCTTTGAAATGAAGGATTTGTCTCTTGTTGGGAAATATGTGTCTCATCATAAAAATGGAACACAGTGTCTTTAGTTTAGTTATTCTCAAGGGAAGCAGACTCTATTGTGCTTTATGCCAGGAATATAGTAAGGCAGTTGGGATGGGGGTGAACTGATTGCAGTGAATTGATTTGAGGCACGGGACACTGGGAGACATTTATAGAGATAGATGGATAGATTACACAGAGAGAAGCCTACAGCTTCTTTCCCAGGGTCCCAATATTCACAGAACGAATTCTCAGAAGGAAATCAGTCACTATGCCTTTTTTGTTCATGTTCAGTCTTCATGAAAATAGGACAAGCCAAGAGCAAAGGACCAACTTCAGAAGTGTGATGGATTCAAGGTTTTTAGAAACTGTAGCTCAGTTATAAAGGAACCTTGACTAGGCTAGGTATGCTAGAGCATTCTCAGGGCCTTGTCTCAAACTCAGGCTTCTTTTTTTATTAACCATTCAAAAAAAGTAAAGATTGATACCTTTTGGGGCACCTGGGTGGCTCAGTCAGTTGAGTGTCTGACTTTGCTCAGGTCATTATTTCATAGTTCGTGAGTTCGAGCCCTGAGTTGGGCTGTGTGCTGATAGCTTGGAGCCTGGAGTCCGCTTCTGATTCTGTGTTTCTGTCTCTCTCTCTCTGCCCCTCCCCTACTCATGCTCTCTCTCTCTCTCAAAAATTAAAAAAAAAGTTTTAATGTATGGTTAAGACTAATACCTTTCTTATACCATACATTTTGTGCTAAAATAAATCCCAAACTGATTTGAGGTTTTAATGCAAAAGTAAAACCATGTAAGAACCAAAGGAAAATGCAAAGAAATAATAAAGAAAGAAAAATACACAAAAAGCAACAAAAAATACAGTTGGATATTTATATAATCTTGAGGTGCACATGGTTATTTGAAGACTAAAACCAATAGCAAACATTGTAAAGGAAATGAGAGGTAGCTTTGCTTTTATTCAAGTTAAAAAACTTTTTCATTCAGGATAAAAGCAGCGTAAACAGAGGCAAACCAAAAGGATGCGTGCAAAAGTCTCTTCAGTTCCTGTTTGGTTACAAGCAATCCACTCCAGCTCGTGCATGGCCAGAGAAAGGACCAGCAGACAGGGATGTGGGGGTATCTCACAGACTCCAAGGTCAGGAGCAATAGCTAGACCTCACGAAAAATGGGAATAGGACACGGGAAGCCATTGCGAATGAAGGGATGAAGTGGCCATCCTCAGAGTTGTCCTGGGACCGCAGGTCCCCTGTCACCCATTTCTCAGTCTACACTGTTGCCCCCTTCTTTTCTCTCTCAGACTGTCTTCCCCACCCTCTGTGTGCCCACTTGTTCCCCACGTGGTAGGTCTTCAGATCTACCCACACGACTGTAAGCCATGCTCTAGAGTCATTTGCTCCCAAGACAGTGGTGACCTGGTGACTTGAGTGGGATGAGGCCATTTGCCAGACCACCAGTCCTTTTCCGGTGAGAATGCAGGTTCCTGAGCTCATCCCATTTTTGGGTCCAGCTCCTAAAGAGCCCACTGGGAGCCCATCACAGAGCCTGCAGGATGGTAAGAACCGCTCTTGTGAAGAAGCATCCCATGCCGTCTCAGAGGGAGCTGTGCAGGTCCAGTTTTAAAAAATCTTATTTAAATCCAAGTTAGTTAACATACAGTGTAATCATGTAATAGTCTCTAAACTAATGACTTTAGTGATTTATTACTTCCGCATAACATCCAGGACTCATCCCAACAAGTGCCCTCCTTAATGCTCCTCACCCATCTAGCCCGTCTTCCCCCCCACCTCCTCCCCAGCAACCCTCAGTTTATTCTCTGTATAAAAGAGTCTCTTCTGGTTTTCCTCCCCCTCTTTTTATCTTATTTTTCCTTCCCCTCCCCTCTGTTCATCTGTTTCTTCTTAAATTCCACATAGGAGTGAAATCATATACTTGTCTTTCTCTGACTGACGTATTTCACTTAGCATAGCACATTCTAGTTCTATCCATGTTGTTGGAAATGGCAAGGTTTCATTCTTTTTGATTGCCAAGTAATATCCCATTGTGTGTGTGTGTGTATCACACCTTTTAAAACATTTTTTATTTTTGTGTTCATTTTCTAATGTTTATTCTTTTTTTTCTAAAAAAGTTTAACATTTATTTATTTTTGAGAGACAGAGAGAGACAGAGCATGAGCAGGGGAGGGGCAGAGAGAGAGGGAGACACAGAATCTGAAGCAGGCTCCAGGCTCCGAGCTGTCAGCACAGAGCCTGACGCAGGGCTTGGACTCACAAACCACGAGATCGTGACCTGAGCCAAAGTCGGATGCTTAGCTGACTGAGCCACCCAGATGCCCCAATTTATTCATTTTTGAGAGAGGAAGAGAGAGAGAGATAGAGAGCAGGCGAAGGGCAGAGAGAGGGAGAGAGCCAGGTGCCCCTGAATTAGTGTTTTTGTGTTGTTAGGGGAAAAACCCAGCACTGGATTCCTGGATCCTGGGGTAGTTCTATTTTTAACCTGTAGAGGCATCATCCTACGGCTTTTCACAGTGGCTGCACCATTTTGAATTCCCACCAGGAGCGCACAAGGGCTCCTTTTTGTCCACACCCAGCATGGAGAAGTGTTTATCTGAATTCAGTATTGCCAAAATGAGAAAGGGTTGTATGTTGGAGGCTTTTTATAAAGTGTTAGTTACATAAAATATTTCATTAATATATTTTGATATAAAACTTAGCCCAGTCCTGACATGTGTTATTATGCACAATAAACAAACCTAATATAGTTTTCCTACTATTAATTTTGAATTATTATTTCTTTAGCACAAAGAGAAAGGTCCATTTCAGGGAAAATAGTATTCAAAGCAAATGCATATAATGTATTAAAATAATGCAAATTCTTATATGGTTTATATGATTAATACATATATAATCAACACAAGATAGTGGCACACTAGCAATTAATACACAGATTCAGTATAGATACCACTCATTAGCCAGAAAAATAAAAAATGAAGACTCGAATGCCTGTTAACATTGGCTTTGGAATTTGAATTTTAAGATTGTTTTTCACTGAATACTATTTAGAATGGTGCTCTGAAATTGTGAAATTGTGGAGGAACCAATTTGTAGCTCTCTCTCTTTTTTTAAGTTTATTTGCTTATTTTTGAGAGAGAGAAAGAGAGCAAGTGAAACAGAGCAGAGAGAGAGGGAGAGAGAGAATCAGAAACAGGCTCCACACTTTCCATGCAGAGCCTGACGCGGGCTCAGATGCAAACAAAGTGATCATGACCTGAGCTCATATCAGGGCTTTAACCAACTCAGGCACCCCTCAATTTGTATCTCTTTTAAGCCCTTCCAAATTTTCATTAATTCTATTTTTAGAATATTATCTTAAGCCTAGTATAATGATTCCATTTTTTTAATGTTTATTTATTTATTTTGAGAGAGAGAGAGCAGGGGAGGGCAGAGAGAGAGAGAGAGAGAGAGAGAGAGAATTCCAAGTAGGCTCCACGCTGTCAGCACCGAGCCCTACCTGGGGCTTGTGAGATTATGACCTGAGCTGAAATCAAGAGTGGGAGGCTGAGTGGCTCGGTTCATGAAGCCTCCGACTTTGGCTCAGGTCATTATCCTCTGGTTTGTGGGATAGAGCCCTGCATCTCTCTGCCCCTCACCCACCAGTCTCTCTCTCTCTCTCTCTCTCTCTCTCTCTCTCTCTGTCTCGCTCTCTCTCTTAATATAATAAGAAAATATTGAAAAGAGTGGGAGGCTCAACAGACTGAACCACGCAGGTGCCCCATTCCAAAATTTGAGAAGACATTCTATACTGAGAACAATATTATATATGATTTTTTTATCCTTATTTATTATTGAGACAGAGAGAGATAGAGCATGAGCAAGGGAGGCACAGAGAGAGAAAGAGAAGGAGACACAGAATCGGAAGCAGGCTCCAGGCTCTGAGCTGCCCGCACAGAGTCCGACGCGGGGCTGGAAGCCACAAACCTGAGATCATGACCTGAGCAGAAGTCAGACTCAACCCTCTGAGCCACCCAGGAGCCCCTATGGGTTATACGATTCTTACATCTTCGGAGAGGTAGGGTAAAAAAACTGAGTACAAACCTATGTCAAATCACCCACCTTGCCAACACGTGTTGGCATTTTGTCCGGGGAGCAATTTGGGGTGAAACTAGTCCTGTGACCCCCGCCTCTATTTGGGAAGCCAACCATGCTGCTGGTTACAGTCACTCAGTCATCTAGGAGGTCTGGAGCGTTTGCCACTGCATTCGACTGCAGCACCGAAGGTAAGTGCGACATGGTCCCAGTCCTCCAGGCACGCGTCACCTTGTGGGGGAAGGAAGCATAGGGACGAGTGTGGGAGGGTCGGGGGTACTTGGGTAGGGTGCCCCCCAGCAAGGTGGACACGCAGGGGGGAGGGGCCAGTTCCGGTGGGGGGGTGGGGGGCGAATAGGCTGGAAGCTGCACGGAGAAGAGGAATCGGGGAAACATGCAGGCGAAGAGGAAGTCCGGGCTCCCAGCTCGGCCTGTGATGCTTGCCTAGGCATCCAGGGACATGCCCCCCAGGGGGACTCAGCCAGGGGACCTCTCCGTCCTGCAGTCGGTGCCTGGAGCAACCGGCGCAGCTGAGGAAACAGCAGTGAGGGGCCAATGGCCGCAGCCACCAAGGTGTGGGCGGGACCGGGGTGGGGTGGGGTGGGGGGAGCATCCCAGTGGGGGAGTCATTCAGGCACACGACCCGGTGGGTGGTCCGACCCTCGAGGCTTGCCTTTGCCGCTCCTCCGCCGGTTCCAGGTCCTGGCGCGAGAGCCCCGGAGCCTTTGAGCCCGAGAGCGGGAAGCTCCGTTTATGAATGACCTCACGCGCTCCCCTCCCCCGGGTCCCGCTGCCTTTTGATCCACAAGTGGGAACAGCTGGGGACTCTGCTTTCGGAGACGCCTGCTCTCGTGCCAGCGGAGGGACGGAAAGTATGCGTTGTGCTGGGGGGTTCAGCCCTGGCTCCGAAGATGCCAGCGACACGTGTGCTCCTCCCCTCCCGCGCCCCACAGTGTCTCCGAAAGGCTGATGTTTACACCCTAGTGAGAGCTGGGCAGATGCATACACCCGGTTTGGTGGCAGCGCTGGGATCGACGGGCCCCCGAGCTCAGTCTTCAGGGCAGCAGTTAGGGTTTCCAGCAGCCAACTTTGTCCCGAAGCCTGTAGAAGACGATCCGGTTGTCTCAGAGGTCTGGCTTTGTTTCGGCTCAGGAGAGAATGCTGAGGGGCAGAGGAGAGCTAGACCTTGGCAGTGATTGTATTTGCACTGAATTGCCGGCGGCCCCAAGCCTGCGCTGAGTTGGCGCCCGGCAGACCGTGTGGAATGAACAAATTGTAGTCATAAGGAATTAGAGAGGAACAGGTTCACATGGTAAATGTGGTGTCTAATCCCTTATATTTTGCTCTGTATCGTAGAATATTGTTTCAGATAATAAAGTGATTTTCGTATTTTAAGCATCATGCTATTGGATTAAACTTTATTTTGGAAAAAAATATGTACAAAATTAAATGGCCAGAAGCTAAGCTTTTTGAGGTAAACACACCCACGGGGAAGTTTTTCTTTGGTGAAAAAGCCACAGGGGAGGCTGAATGGTCACTGTAGGACCTCACCGATTAATTGCACACCAGGTACTTAGAAAACAATAGAAAGCGTCTCAAATCCCGTCATCAAATGGTTGTAACAAATAATAGACTCTTTAGACTTAAAAAAGAAAAGTGCAACTATTCGGGTGCCTGGGTGGCTCAGTTAAGCATTTGACGTTTGACTTCCATTCAGGGCATGATCTCATGGGTTTGTGAGTTCGAGCCCCACGTCAGGCTCTGCACTGACTGTGGGGAGCCTGCTTGGGATCTCTCTCTCTCTCTCTCTCTCTGTCCCTCCCTCTCTCTCTCTCTCTCTCAGAAAAAAAAACCCTTAAAAAATGCAACTATGACTGGTTGAAGCAAACAAAGTGGGGATTTATTGCATGCAGCCCTACTAGCTAAAGGGTAAGTAAGCGTCTGTACACTAGAGTTAGACGCACCTGGTTTCTAAGGGACAGGACTCTGGTTTTTTTTTTTAATGTTTATTTATTACTGAGACAGAGAAACAGAGCATGAGTGGGGAAGGCACAGAGAGAGGGAGACACAGAATCCGAGCTGTCAACACAGAGCCCGACATGGGGCTCAAACCCATGAACCGTGGGATCATGACCTGAGCTGAAGGCAGATGCTTAATGGACTGAGCCACCCAGGCACATCTAAGGGACGGGACTCTGAAGGAGGTTACAAGTCGGCCCTGCAGCTGGTGTCTGAGTCTCAGAGATGCGGCTTTTCCTGCCATGCGCTCTCCCCTCCAGGATGAGAGTCCCAGTGAACAAATCCGATTAAATCATCAGTTTGATTCTGTGCTCAGGGCACGAAGAACAGCATTCTCCTTTGGGAAATTAAATGGCATTAAAATGCTACGGGGCACGTTCAGACCTAGGAGGAAGCCTCTGACATCCAAGGTCATGCTCCATGATAAGTGCAGAAAAAATTGCAAAAGGAAGGAGGGGGGAGGGGAGAGAGAGAAGAGGAGAGAGGGGAGGAAGAGAAGAACAGCCAGTGGAAGGTGTGAGAAGCCACCCAGATGCTCAGTCTCTCCTGTGAATCCCTGAGGTCCTTAACGGTGGCCACACCCCCGGGGCTTTCCTGTCCCCACGTTCTAAAGTGCCTCCCGTTCCTCCTCTACCATCAAAACGTTCTTGTTCTCGCCTTATTTTCTCAGGTTCCGGAGTTTTCCCCATGGCTGCTCTATCATCAAACTTACTTGTTTTGTTCCTTATTTACTAAGGCTCCCTGGCTGGTAGCTCATGACTGTGATAACTTAATGAGATGAAGGGTTTGTGGCTGATCATAATAGCACGTGTTGTCCCCATGGGGTGACATTTACATTTAAATGCAGCCTTCATTCTTACATGTCAGCCCGAAATATCTGTGCCCTGCTAGGATTGGAGAAAGACCTCCTCCAGACAGCCTTCCCAGGGAGCCTGGGGGAACCCCGGGGAAGGTAACTTTTGCCCACCGGCCCAAGTTGCCATAACTGGTGTCGCTGGAATAAAGCTTGCAGGGGTCTCTCCCTGTGGACTAGGCTCTATATGGCTCCCACTCAGCTTTGCTTATGATGGAGCCTGCTTCTGCTTCTCCCCATCTGTGTCCTGAAGGAGTCCCAGCCTGCACGACCCCCCTACCCACTTTCAACGCCCACTGATTGTTTTCTTGTATGACCCCTGATCTTGTAGATGGACACATGCTGATTCCCCACTCAACAGAGCCCATGTGGACCTCTGACCAACCTGCCCACTTCTTGCCTAAATTTTAACTTCTGAAAAGATTGACACAGCTAAAACTACTTCACCCCAGCAGGGAGAGGCCCCTGCCTTGGCATTTCCCTACCCACCGGAGCCCTGACTTTGCAGAAGTTCTCACCTGGGAGATCCAGGAAAGGCCCTGAAAGAAGATGCCGACGTTCCCAAAAACACCCTTCCTGAGGCTGTGCTGTCATTAGGAAATCTCTGTCTTCCGCACCTCCGGGAAGCAGGCATTTTTGGCAATGCCTTTATTCTACAGAACACCAGCTAGGTCTAGGGCTAAGAAAAGCATCATGTTTATATGTCCACAAGTTTTCTCAATCATAAGCACATTATTTGCTCCTTACCACATGAAAAACATGAACGTTCTCTTTTGAGAGTTTGGGGAAAATCAAAGAAAAAAGTGAAATTAACCAATCAAAGAGGGCATGGACAGTAACGCGAACAAAGACATTTGCTTTCCAAAGGCGTGTTTAAATATTTTATCTAGAAAAATCTTCCCAAAGTTTATAAATAGCTCCTAGCTATCGGTTCCAGCATCAACCTTGGAAAAGTACTTCCAGCTTTATGACCGAGTTTGTGTGCCCGTGGCCAAATGGATTTGGAATGGAAACTTTTTTTTTTTGTCATCTGGCTTATTGTGGTTCCCTTCTGTGGCCACAGTATTTGTCTGGGCCATGGAATTACTCAATCCATCAAATATTTATTGAGCAACCAGACAACCAATGGAAAAACTAGACTTGGATCCTATGGGCTTCCATTCTACCCGTCTTAAAGTCTTAAGGCAGTTGTGCTCCCTAATCATCATCTCTTTTTTGGAGCTTAGAAAAGGATCCTTTTAGAAAAAGAGGCATGCAGAAGCAGATACATTCCTATGACATTTGGCAAAAAAAAAATATTCACACATTCCGTGGCCCTGTTCCAATACCTGTTTGTGAATGTTTCTCTCCGTTTTAGAGGTTTCCTCTGTGATATATGGACCGTGCCAATGACATCCTTTGAAACGGCAAGTTTCAAGAATTAAATTCTGGTTTCTTTAATTTACTGTAGGACTAGGTCCCCGGGGACTGTAAGTCCAACATAAATGATGTGTATGTTGAAAGGAGGGTATATAGACACTTATGTTCTTGCTAGATGGGCGTAGAGTCACGAGTGCTGTTTATCAATATTTCTGCTTCTCCTCTTTTTGGGGACGTGAAAAGATGTCACTTCTCTGGCCATTTGAAGTTAGGGTTGGCCGCCTGACTGTTTCAGCAAATGAAATGTGAGCAAAAACCAAAGGTGTCCCTTTTGGCTAGGTACACAATTTCTCATGTCCCCTTCCATCTTCCATGACAACTGGTAATGTTCTAGCTGGTAGAGATTTCATCCGCATGCATCCAGAAGAGAGAATAAATAAAGAAGTGTCTTCCAGTGACCTGAAATGGACATGAAGTAAGAGCAGGAAATAACCAATTTATTCTAGGCCACTGAGATATCAGGGTTGTTTTTCCTATAGCATAGTCTTGGTGAATAATACAAAAAAAATGGTCCACAGAAGAGGGCCACTGTATAGCAGAGACCTGAAACAAATGACCTAAGGGCCAGGGAGGTGGTGGCAGGGACACCGTGCCTGTGGTCATTTGGAACGTACATTTTCTCCTGATGAGTTTATGCCTCCAGGGAAAGACGTGGGGAAAATTATTCTTAGTAGCATGTGTTGTTTGTTGATGACTGTTTTCGGGAAGTTGTTTTAAGAAAGAGGTGAGCACAAAAAGACATCGGTTCATTTTCAAGCAGGGATTCAGGAAAATAGAATTCGGGGATTTGAAGCCTGAAAGCTGACTTAATCCCAAAGTGCAAACGTTAGAATGAGAAAAATGTAAAGAAGCAAAGGCCAGTGTAAACCCAACCTGGCATCAAGGGACACATGAGGGTACAGCCATCCCACTCATTGTTAAAGCCTGTTGATGAAGTAAGATGTTGTTGAGCAAATTCCCATTAATGGTGTCCAGAAAATCTTTTCACTTGTACAAAATGGCTTGGGGAAAAGAGACAAAATACACAGCTCTCATTGAAGCCTGATGGCCTCAGGGAATAAAATTAAACCGATAAACAGAGTCACAGGATCAAGAAAGCAAAGAAATACTGTAAACATGAGAATTATGTCTCCAACAGAACTGTGGCTATTGCCATATGGAGCTGACTAGAAGAAGATACACGAGAAGCTGTTTTTGACAAAAGAAGTATTAATCAGCCTGGACAAAACAGGTGGTGGTTATTCAAGAACACGACTTGAGGGGTGCCTGGGTGGCTCAGTCAGTTGAGCGTCTGATTCTTGATTTCAGCTCAGGTTGCGATCTCGTGGTTTGTGAGTTTGAGCCCCATGTCGGATTCTGTGCTGACAGCATGGAGCCTGCTTAAGATTCTCTCTGTCCCTCTCTCTCTGCTCCTCCCTCCCACATGCGTGTGTGCATGAGTGCGCATGCTCTCTCTCTCAAAATAAATAAACTTAAAAAGAAAAGAACATGACTTTGGGTCTCTAAGCGACTAAGAGCAGGAAGTGGGCTGAGAAAGCTGCTCATCCCAGAGAGGATATATTCGTGGCCAGAGAAGAATGAAAAAGGAAGACTTTCAGAAGTTGTAGCCAGGCTTCAGGAGGACGACTGGATGAGAGACCATTTCCCAGGAAGCAGGAAGAGAACATAATCAAGGAACTTTCCCTAACCCTGGGAGGAGCCCTCAAAGTGCCTCCCCAGTGGGCTTTAGAATCGCTGGGGACCAGGGTCCGCCATGTGCCTCTCTCATCTCCCCGATGTGTGAATGGGGGTACATAACGGTAGTTCACACTCCCTTGTTCTACCTTTGAACGGTGGTTGTGTAGAGGGCAGAAAATTTGACCTTGTCCTTCATCGGTCCCTGAATCCGTAGGCTCCATATCCAGGCCTGATGTAAAACTGGCTCTGCATGTTCCCACATTCTGAGTTTAGAACAAAAAGCCACGTTGGGATGAAACTTGTTGTCAGTCTTCCCTGGAGGAAGGCTTGAGTGCATTTTGCATGCAGAAAGAAAAGTAAACTGAATGTGCAGGAGCAGAAAGGGCGAACTTCAGGAATTGTTGGGATTCTTCAATATGTCTGGTTTGTCTCTTTCTAAGCAAAAAAAGAATACAATACTTTGCCACCTTGATGTTTCACAGGCCGTGTGACTTGCTCTGGCCAATGAGACACAAATGAAATGTTCTGTATCATTTTCAGGCAGACTTTCAGAGGCAGTATTTGACTTGCCATTTCCCTTTCCCCTGCCATGGCAACCAGCGATGTTCCAGAAGATGGAGACTCTGCAGTCTCGGTTCCCGGGTGAGGACAATGCAGAATATAGAGTCCCACTCACCCAAGAAAGATATACAGCGTCAATGAAAAATAAATCTTCCTTGTTAGTTACTGCAGTATAATTTAGCTGAGGTTGGCCCATACAGGTGAACGTGTTTAAATTGAATATTAAAATCTGAAAAGGCCGGGGCACCTGGATGGTTCATTCAGTTAAGCGTCTGACCTCCGCTCAGGTCATGATCTCATGGTTCGTGAGTTCAAACCCTGCATCGGGCTCTGTGCTGACGGCTCAGATCCTGGAGCCTGCTTTGGCTTCTGTGCCTCCCTCTCTCTGCCCTAACTCCCTTGCTTATGCTCTGTCTCTGTCTCTCTTGAAAATAAATAAACATTAAAGAAATTTTATATCTGAAATGGCTTTCCTCATGGATATAAGCCAGTGTTTCTTAACAGGTAAATTTGCTTTCACTGAGCACTTCTGCTAGTTGGTTTTCATATATGTGTGTTGAAATATTTAGTGAAACAAATGACCTACTCTTTTAAATTACCTCCTTATAAGAATACCATAGATTTAGTTATACATGCCCTAACTGTCAGGTAACATGTTTTCATTAATTTCTTTTGTTTGTTTGTTTATTTACTTTTGAGAGAGAGAAAGAGAGAGAGAATTCTAAGCAGACACCATGAGGTCAGTGCAGAGCCTGACGAGGAGCTCAGTCCCACGAACCATGAGATCACAATCTGAGCCTAAATCAAGAGTCAGATGCTTAAGGACTGAGCCCCCTGGGCGCCCAAAATTTCTTGACATTTGCATTATACCAGTATTCAATAATATATTCAGTTTTACTTGTTTAAAATTCACCTGCTTACGCTATAACACACAATATTTTTTTATAGTTTATTGTCAAGTTGGTTTCCATATAACACCCAGTGCTCATCCCAATAAGTGTCCTCTTCCATGCCCATCACCCATTTTCCCCTCTCCCCTACTCCCATCAACCCTCAGTTCTTAGTATTTAAGAGTCTCTTATGGTTTGCCTCCCTCCCTCTCCTTAACTATTTTTTCCCCTTCCCCTCCCCCATGGTCCTCTGTCAAGCTTCTCCTGTTCCACATATGAGTCGAAACATATGGAATCTGTCCTTCTCCACCTGACTTATTTCACTTAGCATAACACCCTTGAGTTCCATCCATGTTGCTACAAATGGCCAGATTTCATTCTTTCTCATTGCCATGTAGTATTCCATTGTATATATAAACCACAAATCTTGGAGCACCTGGGTGGCTCAGTCAGTTAAGTGTCCAGCTTCGGCTCAGGTCATGATGTCATGGTTCGTGGGTTTGAGCCCTGCATGGGGCTCTGTGCTGACAGCTCAGAACCTGGAGCCTGCTTCAGATTCTGTGTCTCCTTCTCTCTCTGACCCTCCTCTGCTCTATCTGTCTCTCAAAAATATATAAACAAAAAAAAAAAAAACACATATTCTTGATCCATTCATCAGCTGATAGACATTTAGGCCCTTTCCATGATTTGGCTATTGTAGAAAATGCCGCTATGAGCATTGGGGTACATGTGCCCCTATACGTCAGCACTGCTGTATCCCTTGGGTAAATCCCTAGCGGTGCTATTGCTGGGTCATAGGGGAGTTCTATCATTAATTTTTTGGGGAACCTCCACACTGTTTTCCAGAGCATCTGCACCAATTTACATTCCCACCAACAGTGTAGGAGGGTGCCCGTTTCTCCACATCCTCACCAGCATCTATAGTCTCCTGATTTGTTCATTTTAGCCACTCTGACTGGCATGAGATGGTATCTCAGTGTGGTTTTGATTTGTTTTTTCCTGATGATGAGTGATGTTGAGCATCGTTTCATATATCTGTTGGCCATCTGGATGTCCTCTTTGGAGAAGTGTCTGCTCATGTCTTCTGCCCATTTCTTCACTGAATTATTCATTTTTTGGGTGTGGAGTTTGGTGAGTTCCTTGTAGATTTTGAGTACGAGCCTTTTATCTGATATGTCATTTGCAACTATCTTTCCATTCCGTCGTTTGCCTATTAGTTTTGTTGATTGTTTCCTTTGGCTTGCAGAAGCTTTTTATCTTGATGAGGCCCCAATAGTTCATTTTTGTTCTTGATTCCCTTGCCTTTGGAGATGAATACACAATATTTTTAAACATATGAAGGAAGACAAACATTTATTTTCACATATTTATATTTACAGGAAGAAGAGTGCTGTCTGAACCATTCGATGTGGCTAAATTACTGCTGTTGCACATCGAATCAGCTCTTGGCCTTGGGTTACAAAGTTGTCGCTGCCCGAGAACTGCAAGTATAGGAGCTCATCTAGGGAAAAAGTCTTTTTCACTCTTTAAGGATGGGTTCACAGTGTCTATTGTATGTGCGAGTTTACAAGAGACATGAAAACATTCTTCAAATAAATACTTTACTTCTCTTTTCCAGAGTCTAGATCATCAGTTTTAATTCTGTGTAAGTTTATCTATGGGAAGTTAAGATAACAGCATTCAGGTTGGTTGCTCTCTGATGATCTAATTTACTTCAGGGACATGGCTTACAGAATCTAGAGAAATGGAGAATGAACATATTTCCCTCAAATCCCAGATGCTCACAGCAAACTTCTGACAAATGCCTGAAGTGTGCTCATCTTCATGTTTTCTCCTCTCTCATTCATATTGTCTCTGAAGCTTGGAATACCCCCTTCTTCCCCAACAGTGCAAATCCTTCCTGTCTTCGCAGGTCCAGCTCAAACACGAATCCTTCACACAACATTTGAGAGAGGCAGTAATGATAATTATAGATTATATTTTTAACTAGAAGTCAGTAATATTTAGGTTCCCATGTGCCAGGTGCTGGGCAAATCCTTTGGGTGATTATCTCATTTAATTCTCATTATAAGCTTAGGTCTTGGAACTGTTATTATCCACATTAGTCATTCTTTGGCTCCGAATTCCACAATTACAGAGATGCTCTATCATGCCTTTGCAACAGACATACCTGGGTTTGAGTCCCAGCTCTAACACTCACCAGACAAGCTGTGTGACCTCGAATGCATTATTTAACTTTGCTAAACCTACCTGTACGAGAGTTAAAGTAACTAACAAGTCACGGGCATGGTTGTGGTCCTGCAGTGCTCCCTTCTCCACACCCAGGATGCCCAGTGCCTCCCCTTTGTTTTAAATCCCATGTCATCTTGGTTCCTGGCATACTCTTCTATTTCGGTGCAACATATGCTCCAGATGCTTTCCGAGAAAGTAAACACGAGCCAGAAGCTTGTGTTTGTGAGACCTCACATGTCTGCAATTTTATTTATTTGAATGCCTCTTTCAGAGGCACTTAGAGCCCTCCCTTTCCTGACCTCTCCAGGGTTCATCCATGGTAATCAGCTTGTTTCTGGATTCTTCTCTCTACCAACTTAAGCTGATTTTCTTTGGTTCATCAAGTTCAGCGCTATTTATCTGTGTGCTTTCCTACCTTCTGAGAGTGTGTGTGGCTGTTCTCTCTTCATGGTCTCTGTGTCCTGTGGGTTTATGCATCTTTTAAAATCTTTTTATTGTAATGCAGTTTTGTTGGGGTTTTAGCAGGAACACAGATACCCACAAGCGTTCCGTCCGGTATCTTGGACCAGATAGTGAGGACTGTCATTGTCTTCCCATGAAAATTTGGAAGCATGACCATTGTTCCCATCCATCCAGAAGGTTACCTCTTTTATTTAAAGGAAGCGTTGGGGTGGGGAGTTAATGATTTCCATGTGGGACAAGTTGATGTTAACGTTCCCAAGGCAAACTGAGATTTCTCAGAGACCTTTGGATAGAAGAACCTGGAGCTTGGGAGAGAGCTCCAGGTTAGATACAGATGTATACAGGCTTTGGGAGGGAGGGGACTGTGAGGAGAATGTGTGGGGACAGCAGAATGGATGGAGGACAGAATAACAGTAAGGGTCAAATGGATGACAGCATTTTGTACGGACTGGATTATTACCCAGGCTTGTGTTTTGCTACTCCCCAATTTCTGAGATTTAAAAAAATCTTAAAAAATTTTAAAAATATTTATTTATTCTTAAGAGAGAGAGAACAAGCAGGGGAGGGGAAGAGAGGTGGGAGACAGAGGATCCAAAGTGGGCTGACAGCATGGAGCTGGATGTGGGGCTCAAACTCACGAACCCCAAGATACGACCCAAGTCAAAGTTGGACACTTCACTGAGCCACCCAGGTGCCTCTAAAAAAAACTTTAAAGCAAAGTTTAAAACTTCCCTTTTTTTGTGTTTCAAATAGATTTTTTGGGGCGGAATAAATTTGGGTTCACAGCCAACTGAGTAGAAACTCCAGAGAGTTTTCCTGTCCTCCCTTCCTGCACCCATGCACAACGTTATTATCAACATCCCCCAGTATGGTGGGCCATTTGTTACAAGTGGCAAAGTACAGTGACATATCATTGTCACCCGAAGTGTGCACTCTATGGGCTTTGACAAATACGTAATGACACGTATCCACCATTATAGTATCATACAGAGTGGCTTCACTGTCATAAAAATCTCTATTCAATTCTCTTCTCTATTTCTTTCTTTTTTTTTCCTTTGAGAGAGAGAGAGAGAGAGAAAGAGAAAGAATGAGAACACAAGGGGAGGGACAGAGAGAGAGAGAGAGAGAGAGAGAATCCCAAGCAGGTTCTGCGCTAATAGAGGCACAGAGCCTGGCATGGGACTTGAACTCATGAATCGTGAGATAACGACCCGAGCTGAAATCAAGAATCGAATGCTTAGCCCACTGAGCCACCTAGGAGTCCCTCAGTTCTCTTCTTTTGAGGGAGTTATGCAACTCACCCTGGCCTCCAGCGTTGTCCTCTGAAGCAGAGCCGACGTGAAGCCAGAATAGTGCCGATAATGGGGACAAGAAAGCTAAGATAGATGGAGGGTTGATCCAGAAACTGTGGATTGCTTTCCAAGGTCTCAGTGATTTGTAGCAATTCACTGAAAGCTGCCTTCCTCCTTAGACACCCGCAGGCTCCAGACAGGCCAGAACCAGCCCTCCCTCCACGGAAATAGGTCACTCCAGCTCAGGATCCAATAAATGCTGCCAGGAAGCCAAACACTCCCAACTACATTAGCAAGGCAGTGCTCCTCAGTGACTAGACAAAATCACACATACGCTTACCACATTCAAAGATGGTCACTGTGACTTCCTTTGAAGGGAAAAAAATTAGTAAGTATTTTCAGGAGGATTTGCGTCTGACTGTCCCAACAGGGGTGGGAATCAGGGCGCATGGCAAGGCCTCTGTGAATGAAGTGAGAGGAATACGAGTCTCAATCAATGATACTGGTCTCTCAGGCAGGTGGGAATAGTTCTCGGGGAGGGGCTCTGAAGGGTGTCTGGCTGGCTCACTCAGAAGAGTGTGTGACTCTTGTTTTTTATTTTTTTTAAGTTTACTAATTTATTTTGACAGACAGAGAAAGCAAGTGGTCGGAAAGGCAGTGAGAAAGAGAGGGAGAGAGAGAATCCCAAGAAATCACTGTCAGTGCAGAGCCTGATGTGGGACTTGAACCTATGAAATGTGAGATCATGACCTGAGCTAAAGCCAAGAGTTGGACACTTAACTGACTGAGCCACCTGGATGCCCCTAACCTGTGACTCTTGATCTCAATGTTAGGAGTTCAAGCTCCACGTTGGATGTAGAGATTACTTAAAAAGAAAGAGAGTGAGAGGAGGGAGGGAGGGAAGGAAGGAAGGAAGGAAGGAAGGAAGGAAGGAAGGAAGGAAGGAAGGAAAGGCTTTCAATCTGCACAGGGTTCTATGCTGCGAAGCAGGACAGAGACGAGTTTGATCTGAAAATATTTAAAGACAAGTGTCACCGGTTAGTCACCCGGGCAATGAGAAGATCACCCCAGGATCTTGCAGGCTGCCTGATTTTGAGTGAAATTACCCAATACATACCCTATGGTTCTGCTGGGACAATGGCTTTCCCTCTTGGCTGCCCATTGGGATCACCGGGCAAGCAGGGCAGTGTTTCTCCAGGTGGCGGGGGCAGACTTCTGACTTAGCTGGACTGAGGGGGACTTGGTCTTCTGTTTATCTTAAAAGCACCTTGGGGCGCCTGAGTGGCTCAGTCGGTTCAGCATCCGGCTTCGGCTCAGGTCATGATCTCACAGTTCATGGGTTCGAGCCCCACATTGGGCTCTGTGCTGACAGCTAGCTCAGAGCCTAGAACTTGTCTTCAGATTCTGTGTCTCTGCCTCTCTCTGACCCTGCCCTGTTCACATTGTCTCTGTCTCTCAAAACTAAAAAAAAAATAAAAAATTTAAAAAAAGCAACTTCTGGTTGTTCTACCGGTCTCCGGGGTTGAGACGTGCTGCATGAGTTATCGAGTTAGCTGACTAAGGTCTGCATCCACTGGCAAAGGCGACCCAGCGACAAAGAAGCCCACCCACTGACAAAACAAGACCACAGTCGCATGGTTTGTGGTGGCTGAATGTAAGTCAGGTGCCCTCCCCCCATTGCAGAGAAGGCACCAGAGCTGGGAGAGGCGAGCGCCCCTCACTCAGGCCATGGCAGCAAGACTTGTGCCAGGGTGGGGGTCAAGGTCTCGGTCAGAGACTAGACTTAGTGCTTTGGCTTCATTGCCGCACTGTGTTCTGTTCCGAATTTCCCAAATCAGCTCACCTGGTGTAGCTTCAGAGATACACACTCTGTTGCACGTCTGTGCTGCGGGACAGGAGAGGCCCTGTGTCTGATTCCACGAGTGCTCACGAGGGGCTTGCTCCTTGCGGATGGGCTGGGGGAGGGGCAGAGGTGGCAGGAGAGATCGGGATAGAGCAGCTCTTGGGTGCCCTGCCTCTGTTTCCATTACAGCAACTCCTGTTTTACCTATGTCATCTTTTGATCTTTTAGGGAAAAAAATTTTTTTTGAGGGAAAAGTATCCAATGCTAAGAAACAGAAAAATAATATTAAGCTTCACGATTTAGTGCAATTCATCCTCTAATGTTGTAAAAGAGAAAACGCGGCTCAGAAGTTAACAGGCATTTCCAAGGCCCAAGTGGGTGATGGCCCAGTCCAAAGGAGCCTCTTGATCAGTCGAGCATCTGAGTCTTGATTTCAGCTCAGGTCATGATCCGAGGGTTGTGGGATCGAGCCCTGTGTTGGGTTCTGTGCTGAACATGGAGCCTGCTTAAGATTCCCTCTCTCGCTCTCTCTCTTTCTCTCTCTGCCCCTCCCCCCGTTGCTCCCTCTCTGACTCTCTCTCTAAAAAATAAAAAGTTTGGGGGCACCTGGGTGGCTCAGTGTTAAGCATCTGCTCTTGAGCTGGTCACGATCTTATGGTTGTTGGACTTGAGCCGCATATCAGGTTTTGGGCTGACAGTGCAGAGCCTGCTTGGGATTCTGTCTCTTCTCTCTCTGCTCCCCCCTCTCCCTCTCTCAAAATAAATAAATAAACCTAAAAAATATTTTTTTAATTTACAAAAAATGTAGCCTCTTGCTCTGTATCTGTATTTTCAGAGTTATAACCACAAACCACACAGTGACCAAAACTTAGAGAATGATGGTAAGTAACAATAATACCTTTTGTATCATTCCTGATTTTATTTATAACACCTACAATGTTTGAATGTTAAGCCTGTTTGTTGTCTAGATGGGTCTTTTGATGATGTTAAGAAAAAAACCCCCACGTATTACAGGACAGTTCATTAGAATGAGTGCATTATAAGCATTTGAAGAAATCATATGATTTCTCACTTATTTCTGCTACAAGTGTGAAATGTTAATAAACTTCCAAATATCAATCTTCTCTCTATTTCCAGGTAAATACTTCTTGATCATGGTGGCTTACTGTTTACATTTTTTGTTTGGGGACACTTGTGTGGCTTAGTCAGTTGAGGATCCAACTCTTGATTTCGGCTCAGGTCTATCCCAGGGTTGTGGGATTGAGCCCTGCATTGGAGCTCTGTGCTGAGCATGGAGTCTGCTCGGAATTCTCTCTCCCTCAGCCCCCTCTCCCCTGTTTGCGCTCTCTCTCTCTCTCTCTCTCTCTCTCTCTCTTTCAAAACAACAACAACAACAACAACACAACAACATTTACTTTAAACAAATTAAATAAATACAAATTTTAACTATTTATTTTAAAATAATGATAGATTCACAGGAAGTTGCAAAGATAGTACAAAGTGGTCCCAACTTCCTTCACCTGGTATCTCCCAATGAGATAACTATACAACAATATCAAAATCAGAAGTTGTATAGTTTCCTAACTATACAACAATATCAAAATCAGAAACATTGTCCTTGAGACACATAGTTCTCGCTCTATTCATTTTCTTCCCTAATGTTTTTTGATGATTTTTTTTATTGTCGTAAAGTATACCTAACAGAAATGATCATTTTAACCATTTGTGATTGTACAAGTGACCAGCATTAAGTCTATTTCAGGTATTTTATAACCATCAGCGCCATCCATTTCTAGAACTTTTCATCATCCCAAACAGAAGCTCTGTACCCATTAAACAATGATTCCCCATTTCTTCCTTCCCACAGCCCCTGATAACCATCATTCTACCTTCTGTCTCAGTGGATTTACCTGTTCCAGGTCTTTTATGGTATTCTTTGTAAGTGTTTTTTTAGATGTTGGGGCACCTGGGTGGCTCAGTTGGTTGACTGTCTGACATCGGCTCAGGTTATGATCTCAAGGTTGATGAGTTCAAGCCCTGTGTCCGGCTCTGTGCTGACAGCTTCGGATTCTGTGTCTCCCTCTCTTTCTGACCCTCCCCTGCTCATGCTATCTCTCTGTCTCTCAAAAATAAATAAAAAACATAAAAAAATAAAAAAATTAAAGAAGAGACATCACATTTAAATACAAACAGCTGGTATATAACCAAGCATGGCATATTTAACGGACTCTGCTCAGATATTCTTTCTGGTCTTTTTATGACCCTTTACAAGGACAGTAAGTTACACCATGACATCAGCATTTTTTCCAGAATGTGTTCCAATAGATGTTTTGAGAAAAAAAGAACTGACATCAGCATTTTTTCCAGAATGTGTTCCAATAGATGTTTTGAGAAAAAAAGAACTTTTCTGTGGTTAAATACACTTGGGAGACATTGGATTAAAGTAATTTAAACAGGTTTCTTTAGGGGCACCTGGGTGGCTCAGTCGGTTAAGCTCTTGACTTTGGCTCAGGTCATGATCTCACACTTTGTGGGTCGAGCCCCGCGTCTGGCTCTATGCTGACAGCTCGGAGCCTGGCGTCTGCTTCGGAGTCTGTGTCTCCCCCTCTCTCTGCCCCTCTGCTGCTCATTCTCTCTCTCTCTGTCTCAAATATAAACAATAAAAATAAATAAATAAACAGGTTCCTTTACTCTCAAACCTTTAATATGCTGTGTGTATTACGAATCTTGTGGCATATAGCACACAGTGCTTCCAAACGGATTTTTCTGTGGAATTCCTTTCTTGGGGGCCAGCTTACAGACAAGGAGGCCAACAGAACACACAGTAAGGAAATCAAAATTAGACTGGGAACAAAAGAAGCAACAAAGGCGTAATACATACTTTGATGAACATCAGTGGGCTTGAGCAAGTTGACAGACTTCCACTGTCATATAGTGAAGTCTGCTGCATGAAAGAACGTGTTGCTTTTCAAAATACAGAGGAAGACCAGGGCCGACCGCCAGTGGGCCGCATCATTGATGGCTGGGCGTGAGGTCAAACAACGGTCATACCGATGCAAAATGGTTTTGAGTTTTCTTGGGAGTATAATAAGCTGCAGCATTGCTTTAAGCTAATGAAAAGGCTCAAGATAAAAGAAATTGTCCTGGAAGTCAATAAAAGGACTCAGGGAGCAGCATCACCAGCATCACCAACAATTAAAGACTTTCGTATTAAGAGACGAATCGTGGGGTACCTGGGTGGCTCAGTCGGTTAAGCGGCTGACTTCGACTCAGGTAATGATCTCACGGTTCATGAGCTTGAGCCCCGCGTTGGGCTCTGTGCTGACAGCTCAGAACCAAGAGCCTGCTTCAGATTCTCTGTCTCCTTCTCTCTCTGCACTTCTGCTCATGCTCTATCTCTCTGTCTCTGAAAAATAAATAAATTATAAAAAAAAACAAAACAGAAAAGTCAAGCAAAAAAAAAAAAGTGACTAATCATGCTGGGCCGCCCAGGTGGCTCAGTTGATTAAGTGTCTGACTCTCGATTTCAGCTCAGGTCATGGTCTCATGGTGAGATTGGTCATGGTGGTGAGATTGAGCCCTATGTGGAGCTCACTTAAGATAGTCTCTCTCTCTCCCTTTCTCTCTCCCCCTCCAAAAAAATAATCATGCTGTCATCCAAAAACAGTCCTTAAAGTCCACAAAAGGCAGATTAATGATTGGGTTAGTCAGGGTCCTTCAGAGAATAAAACCAATAGGTTATATAATATATCCTCAAAACCCAAGCCAGCACCTTGGAGACTGTTGTCTCTGGTTGACTAACCAGCTGATATTTCCAGAGTCTTGGTTCAGCCTCTTTGTCATGATTTCACTGCAGTGGAAACCAGTAGACTCCCGGGTGGTCCCACCTCCCTGTTAAACGGGTCTCTGACCAGACGTGTACGTTATATCAGGAAATACAGACCAAAATTAAACGGCAGGGGATTCCTTTTCTCTACTAAAGAGAGGAAAGATCCAAATGCAAGGTCTAAATAATGACCTGAGGCAAGTCATTTACTGGGTGGTCTCAGTCTTCTCATCTATGAAATGAAAACGATAAGGAGGTGACAGTCTTAGCATAGCCGAAGCATAATCGGCTCCCAGCATGACACCGTAGGAGACGCCTGGACAGATGGAACTGAGGAGAGTTGCCTGGATGGTGGGAAGGGTGGAAACCCACACGTGTTTGAAGACAATGGGCATCATTAACCAAATACAAAAATACTTTGGAGGGCGAGATAATTGTCTTTGATTATTCCAAAATCTATACTGTTGGAAAAAAATATTAAATTTTAAAACCTAGGCCAAGAAGTGAAAGGGACAAGATGCATATCAAGGAAGATTTTTTTCAACAGAGGTATTTTGTAAATGGTGTGATCTGATGATGTGATGGTGACTTTCCTATCACTAGGAAACAGTGATAGAAAACAAATGACCACTTACGTCATAAGCACATTCGGGCTTCAAATGGGAAGTGCAATTGGAAAACGTTAAGCTTGACTTCAACCTGGAAATTCTAATTCTCTATGTCTACCTTGATTATTTTATTTAAAGATGAACTAATGTATGAGAAAAAAGGGCTTTTTAAAAATCTCTCTTTTAGTTTTGAGAGAGAGAGAAACAGACTGTAAGCAGGGAAGGAACAGAGAGAGAGAAATACCCAGAATCTGAAGCAGGCTCCAGGCTCTGAGCTGTCAGCACAGAGCCCAATGTGGGGCTCCAACTCTTGAAGCTGGAGATCATGGCCTGAGCCAGTCAGATGTTTAACCAACTGAACCACCCAGGTGCTCTGAGAAAAAAAAGCCAACAAGACCTAGACGTCCCGTGTAGATATCAGGTGATGTCCCAAATACAGCGATGACAGCCTGAGTCACAAGACAGCCTTCCCCAGCACCCGGTCCTGCACAGTGCAGACATACAGGAATATGTACTTTGAATGGCTGAAAGTACAACCCTCAATAAGAGCAATGGAGCTAAAGCTCCTCCCCATAGGAGTGAAACGGTCCCCAAATTTCCTTGACACTCTACCCATTTGTATTTTGGGAATTTGTTGGATGGTGAAAATGAAAGATAAAGAGATAGGATTAGGGGAAGGAAAGAACGATCAACATTCACCCAAAACAGGACTGGCATTAGAGCTGCCCTATAAAGAAAGGATTATGCTCTTGTTCTTGCCCCCCAGCCCCCAGGGGCAGCCACGGCACTGACGAGTATGTCCCACTGAGGGTGACTGTGGAAATTATCTGCGTGACACAGAAGAAAGCTGCTGATTGCCTAGATCCCTTAGGGCGTCTGGCTCAGGGCCAGTGACATGCGGACCAAGAAATTGTACAGAAAGCTCAGCATGTGACAGTTATTAGACTATGATGACTCTTGAGTGATGCAGCCTTGAACATGTTAGTTTTTTACACACATGGGACAAAACATTAGCACACAC
This sequence comes from Helogale parvula, assembly GCA_004023845.1. Lineage (NCBI taxonomy): Eukaryota > Metazoa > Chordata > Mammalia > Carnivora > Herpestidae > Helogale > Helogale parvula. The sequence goes on along the minus strand of PJEM01003415.1, from coordinate 143,913 downwards.
TATAGAGCTGGAAGCACTTAAAATTTTATCAGATTTATTCACCGTTAAGCAACCTATGTGTCACCAACCTTGTCGTGCAAACAGTTCACATTTACCACAGGATAATGAGTACACTCAGAATTACTCAGCTGGGGGTATTTTGGAGGCAACTGACATCTCATTTTATTAAGTCGATTTTTTTCTTTTTAAAAATTTTTTTCTTTTTCTTTTTATTAAAGTTTATTTCTGTTTTATTTTTGAGAGAGAGGGGCAGGGGACAGAGAAGGACATCTGAAGCGGGCTCCAGGCTCCGAGCTGTCAGCACAGAGCCGACGCAGGGCTCGAATTCACGAATTGTGAGATCATGACCTGAGCCGAGGTCAGACGCTTAACCGACTGAGCCACCCAGGTACCCCTCCAATTGTTTTTTTCTAATTTAAAATTTCAAACTGTTCCCCCTCAGTGGTCTGTTGGATAACTTTCAGCTTACCTAGAAGAGCCTATCTTTCTTGGCAAGACAAACGGAGCTGGTGGTGGTCTTCATTACATCGTCAACAGGTTTTTCTTCTGATGACAGTTAAGATTGTGACCTAACATCCTTTCAAGCCACTTGCGTGTGAGGCCATACTGCAAAAAATGATTCTGGAGGGCTCTTTGGAGGCAACACCTTTGCACAGAGAGAGAAGAGGAAAGGAAAGAACCCCAGAGACATATAAGAAACTCCATGCTGTTCAGGAAGTAATGACCACCAAGTGCAAAAATCCAAGAAAAAGCCTCAGGACAGAGGTAGAGAGGAATGAAAAGAGTTGGTAAGTAAGGAAAAGGATTACAGGAGGCTTCGTTAATCCTTTCCAAGGAGGAAATATGTGGTTGGGAAGTGGCTTAAGACTATTCAAGGAACCCAAGTCTCTGAAAAAACGGAATCAAGAAATGGGGAATGTTCATTTAAATAAAGTGAGTCATGTAGAGGGAATTCTTGCCCATCTCATACGTGATTCCATGGAGTCCTCTTCCACACACTGGAGAGGCAGATGAGGAAAGAGAATGGGTCATGGAGGCCTTCTCGATGGCATGGAGATACACTTTATCACCAACACGTGTGAGGTGGAGGATGAAGGGAGGCGTGCACGTATTGCTTACACATCATCCCTAAAGCAATCTGCCTGTGACCTTGGATAGTTTTGGCAGAGACAAGCAGGAGAGTAAAATGTCAACAACAACAACAAAAAAACAAGCTTCAAGCTTCCAATTGGTCTCCCCATGGGAAATGGCTTCGAGAGGCTCCCTACGGGAGGACTCTGGGAGAACAGCTTTAGTCCACAGCCCGGCTCTCTCCCAGCTCACTTCGATTCCTCTTCCCTAGAAGGAAAAGAAATTCAAGCGCTCCAAGCTGAGGTTAAGACATGGCAGGTAATACGGATTGAGAATGGGGGTGTCCCATTCTCTCTGTCTTGAGACTGGTCCTCCCAGGAGCCTACAGGGCAATGCTGTGATGTCATGACTATAAACGCTCAGCATCCGATGCTCCAAAAGGGAGGAAATGGAAAGGAAGAGCATGGGAGTCAAAAGGGAGGAAATGGAAAGGAAGAGCATGGGAGTCAAGAGTTCAGAGCCTGCGAGTCAAGAGTCCTTAAAAGAAAGAATGACCCCTGGCCGCTCTGAACAATTTGGAGGAGCCAGTGATTATCAACACCATGTGATCCCCTAGCAGCTTCCATACTTGAGGTTCCAACGATAATCCCATCTGCGATCGCAGGGCCAGACAACAGTCATTCAGAGAGCACTTGTCCCTGGCTGCTGGGCTGGGCCGCATTGCTTCCTGGGAGCTGGCAAAATACACAGCTATGAAAAATGGCATCCGGAGGCCGTAGGTGTGAAGTACAAATGTCTGTGAGTTTTCAGAGCCAGCCGATGACAGACTCTTGAGCTTCTGCCCTTCAATTCCAGGCTCCAGTGACCTCTGGCTTTGGCTGAGTCCCAAGGGCTTAAGGTAGAGATACACGCCCGGTCTGTATTGTATAAACCAGGACTGTGCGGTCACTGCAAAACCAGTCATGCAAAATCCACGGTTGCAGGATGTGGGCAGCATTCTGACAATGGCAGTGATTAACTGAAGGAGAGGAGAATAAGCCAAGCAGGCACATCCTATTCACTGATTCTTAAATAGGTCTCCTGCCTTCTCTAAGAATTTATTACTGTTTTTTAGGATCATAGAACCACTTAGCAATGGAAAAGTCCATTGTAACTTATTACCTAACTCTCTGCCTAAGTTCTGTGGCTAGGAAGAAAGGAAACACCAGCTTTGGGGAACTTTATGTGTAATTTGGAACTTAGGATCTAGTTTGGAACAGCAGATGAACAGATAAAATGGCTTGATACCTGGGGAGTGGGGTGGGGATGTGATAGAGCTGGGTTAGGGACCCATCGAAGACACAGAGAAGAGGCTCTGGTCAGACATACAAGCCTGGGTTACATTTGGGACCTGGTTATCTGGCAGGGGCAAAGGCAGGGACATTTTGTGTGGGGAGCATGGAGCAATTCACCTAAAAAATATAGAAGGTTCGGCATTAAGGAGTGACTGGAAAAAAAGAGAAGGCAAGTAGAGGGGTTAAGAACAGGATTTGGGGGCGCCTGGGTGGCTCAGTTGATTGAGTGTCCAACTCTCAATTTCAGCTCAGGTCATGATCTCACAGTTCATGAGTCTGAGCCCCATGTCGTCCTGTCGGTGCGGAGCCTGCTTGGGATGCTCTCTCTTGTTCTCTCTCTGCCCCCTCCCCCCTCGAAACTAGAGAAATAAACTTAAGAAAAAAAAAAAAGAACACCGGTCTGGAGACAGATTTGAATCCCAGCTGGAATTCCTTGTGGCTGTGTGACCTTCATCAAGTTCTCTCACTTCGGAGTCTGGATTTCCTCACCTGTGAGATGGAGCCATACATCCCACCAGGTTGTGAGCATTCCAAGAGACAACCCATGTTCAAGGCCTGGATGGGCAAGCTGGCAACGAGTATCAGCTCTTAGATGTTTTTAGTCTCCATGTGAGTAGGGACCCTGCCATGTTTCCTAACACAGCGCATAATAAAACTGTCAACCCGTGTTCTGGAATAAGTGAATATTGAAATATATATTTATATACATGTAATACAAACATGTAGGTTTAAATATGTGCATGTTTAAATATGTATAAATATATAAATACTTACATATAAGTAATATAAATGAATGAACAAAAGATATGAAAGAGCAGAGTAAGCCAGGTGAACATACTCCTCATCACGTCATCAACAAGGGTACCAAGTTTCTTTAAACCAACTGCCACATTTATTTAGATAGAATTTCCTCCTCATGAGTATTTCCTCCTTCAGTCATGGGAAAAGCAAACAAACAAAACACAAAGAACCCGATAGCTCAATGGTGGCATCCCAGTTAAAAAGAGGATTATCCAAAGGAATTATCTATGGTAACATTATCATGTTCAAATAAATCTAATTACTCATTTGTAGAAGTTCAGTGGATGTTCAGGTTTCTCTGTAGAAAAACAACAAATCTCTCTGTCCATTATATAAAACCCTAACTACTTTCTTGAGGCACACAATAAAGAGAGCTATGGTACAGTTCCAAGAACAGTATTTTATTTTTTGTACTGATAAACAACACCCCATGTAATTACGACTAGTTATAATAGACCAAAAAAATCAATTTGCTATTGAATTCAGCAGGTTCGTTTATTGTAACATAAGTGAATTGGAATTTAAATCTGACTCCGGACACGCACCTAGAATAGTTTATGTAGCATCGTACTGAAAAAGAGAAGTGGATTTGGCTAGTTGGCCAAGAGGACAAGTGTAAATAATGTGACCTTCACACCCATTGAGGGCTTTGGATGTGTGGTAGCTCGTCAGATTTACAGAGGGCAGGTCAACTTGAAGACCATTTTGAAATTCTGTCTACCACAAGCCTTCACTGTTATCCGTGTCCCATAATCACTCATCTCTCTCCACGTGCCTAGACCAGGACCTTCCACAGAGAATCTCGTTCGAAGGGTAAGTTCTCTTTGCTCGTCATGTTCAGACAATTGCTTAGTCCAATTCTCTTCTTCATTCGGCCTACACAGACACATCTAAGGTCTATTTCACTCAAATGAATCTTTAAAATGTGCCCCGGGGGCACCTGGGTGACTCAGTCGGTTAAGCGTCTGACTTCGGCCTGGGTCATGATTTCACAGTTCTTGAGTTCAAGCCCTGAATCAGGCTCTGTGCTAATAGCTCAGAGCCTGGACCCTGCTTCAGATTCTGTGTTTCCCTCTCTCTCTATTCCTCCCCTGCTCATGCTCTCTCTCTCTCTCTCTCTCTCTCTCTCAAAAATAAACATTAAGAAATAAAAAAATAAAAATAAATAAATAAATAAATAAAATGTGCCCCAGGCCCAGCATTCAGAGACTTGAAATCGTGATTGAATTTCAAATTCTTGCCATTTTACCTGATCTTATTGTTAATCGCAGAATGAGGTGGAGTCTTTGAGCCTACAATGATGTCAGCTAACTTCCCATCTAACGCTGTACCACGGGCCCAAAATCTTTCAATATGTACAAATTGGAAATGGAATTGGAAAAACTTTCAGCCAATTTGCAGCAGGTTTTCCAGAGAAGTATTTTTCATGGACATTGTGGAAACCTAAATAGACTTCTCCCTCAGGACCACCGTAAGAGTTTGGAACTATCAATCAGCCCTAAACACAGTCCAAGATTTTAGGTTTTCTGGTTTTTACCAACTGTCAGTTTTGATTTTTATTGAGCAATAAGAAATTTTGTTGTTTATTGGAACAAACAAGGCTAGTAACAATTCTTTCCAAGTGCTGGATCTTTCTCTTCATGTTAACTAAATAAAGTATTTCTGGTATGCCCATAAGACTCAAGAATGCACAACTGTAGAGCGCGTATTAGAAGAAGGATTTGCAATGTCCCTCGCAGGTCATTTCTCCACGAACAGCCTATCTGCATTTTGTTTTCTTTTTCAATCTTTGCAAATACAAATTGGACACAAATTCCAATTCCCTTTTGGTAACATTGGAAGCTACTTTAAACATGAGCAGATTAGGTATTGAAATTCCACGACTACCTTTTTGTTTTATAGCGAACCATCTGGCATGATGTCTGCGAGCAAAGACCTTACAGAGAGTGAACCTGGATCCGCCCACCCAGAAGAGGCGAGGATCTGTTGGTGGGCACTCCTGTGCTGTGGTCTGTCAGTAGTCGATAGTGATAAAGCATCAGTCGCTGTCACCCAGGCTGAGGGTGTAAGCAAAGGGAGGCTGTAGGCTTAGAAAATGAAGGACTCTTCATTCCTTTCTCTCAAGAGAACCATGTTTTCTTATCTTATCTTATTTTATTTTAAAAACAAGGACTCCTTATTTTTGCTATCATTTCATTAACTCCCCCACACATTAAGATATGTATGGGGGTGCCTGGATGGCTCAGTCGGTTGAGTGTCTGACTTTGGCTCCAGTCATGATCTCACAGTTCGGTCCATGGGTTCGAGCCCTGCGTTGGGCTCTGTGCTGACAGCTCAGAGCCCGGAGCCTGCTTGGGATTCTGTGTCTCTCTCTCTCGCTGCCCCTCTTCTGCTCATGCTCTGTCTCTCTCTCTCTCTCTCTCTCAAAAACAAATAAATATTTTTAAAAACTTCAAAAGATATGTATGTAGGCATACTATAAGACAACCATGTCTTCCAGGCTCCAGTGAGCCTCCCTATTCTTAGCTGGTGAACAACCAGGGAGGAAGTGATCTTTTTCTCTCTCTTCACCATCCTGGAGGCTCCTCTTTTCCAGCATAAACTAGAGCCAATAAGAATGCCTCTGAATAGAAATCTATTTCCTCCACCATTTTTTCTGTACATTTTCTGGAAACTCTTTCTTTAGCCTGATCACACACATTTTCACATTCAATAAATTCAATTGATGGTTTGGTGGTTTTAGAAACCAGTATCTGGGGGCGCCCAGTGGCTCAGTCGGCTAAGACTCCGACTTCGGCTCAGGTCAGATCTCAAGTTCGTGGGTTCGAGCCCCGCGTCGGGCTCTGTGCTGACAGCTAGCTCAGAGCCTGGAGTCTGCTTCTGGTTCTGTGTCTCTTTCTCTCTCTGCTCCTCCCCCTCTCATGCTCTGTCTCTGTATCAAAAATAAATAAAAACATTTAAAAAAAAAGGAAACCAGTATCTGACCATCCATCACAAATCCTTGGGATTCCTTTTGCATTTTACTTAGTGACAAAGTGACGTAAATACATGTGCAATCCTCTACTCTGTCTTCAAGGGACCAGTCTTTTTAAGCATAATGTTCTCAAAACTGTGAGTTCGTGGCAACAAAACAATGAATCTTTTCTCTCCCTACTTCCTAGACCTCTTGATGCGCCTCAGATGACAATAGGAAGATTCACCCTACTGTCTTTGAGCATCTTTTGCTGCTTTGGGTAAAAATGTTCTTGGGCAAATTGCTTGAAGGGTAAGGCAAATATTATTATAAGAAACCTCCCAACTCAGCCCAATTGCTCTGTTGTGTAGATTCTCACACTGACAAATGAGCTTTTATGTAACTCCGAGAATGTTTTAGATGAAGGGGGTCGCAGACTCTATTTAGTTCAACCTTCTCATGCCGCATACAAGGTTGCTGAGATTCAGAAAGGCTTAATGAACGAGCCTGATTGTCAGTCTCCCAGTGGAGAGTTTGCAGATCTTCTACAAGAGTGCCCGATTTTAAGGTGCAGTTCAAACTCATCTGAGTTCCTCTGAAAAAGAGATAATCATGACTACACACTCAGTTTTGATGTTAATTTTAACCACATGTCCCCATAGTCAGGTTTAGTGCTTAACTGGCGCTCGCCCACATTCTTGCTGAAGCATATAAACTGTCAGGAAATTAAATTTTGCTTCATCCTTTGTCTGATAGAAATGGAATCCCTGAGTAAAGTAGTATGTGCAGTTCCTCATTCATAGTTAGAATTTCGCCATTCCCTGCTCATTTTTATGAGGTGTTAAGCTGGTCATGGTCCCGTGCCCTGATAACAATGCCCAGGGTGTTATTGTTTGTCTTGTCAGGTTGCCTGTTAGTGTGTGTAATGGGAAAGTTTCAGCCTGACTTCAGAGTAGGTCCAGAAAGGTTCAGAAAAATCTACCTTCACATGTTTTGGGGTTTTTCCCACCCAATAAAAATATAATCATGATGACCATAAGAATCAGAAGCTTTGGATTCTTTTATTACAGCATGAATTATTATAAACCTAGACTTTTAAAAATGGGCAGTCATGGGCGCCTGATTGGCTCAGTTGGTTGAGCGTCCAACTTTTGATTTTGGTTCAGGTTGTGATCCCAGGGTTGTGAGATTGAGCTCTGCCCTGAGTACACAGCCTGCTTAAGATTCTTTCTCTCCACCGCCCCCCCCTTCTCTCCCTTTGTTTTTCCCCCTCACTTATGCACTCTTCCTCCCTCTCTAAAATATAAAAAGGAAAATGGCCAGTGATATTTATCATTGTAAATTCGATTCTTCAAATCCCAACCAAAGCAAACCATTTGATGTGGATCTTTAGATGAAATCCCAACTCTTCAGGGACATTTGAATATTTCCAATGTTGGAGATGGTTTTGACTGTCACAACTGGGGACAGTGGTGTGTGCTACCATCGTCTAGTGGGTAGAGACCAGAGACGCTGCTGAACATTTTGCAATGCACAGACAAATTCCCTACAACGAAGAATTAGCTGACTCAAAATGCCAATAGTGCAAGGTTGGAAAACCTTGCTTTAAAAAAGAGGGATAATTCCAGTCTGCATACCAAATATTAGTTCAGTATAGTTAATATTCTTAAATTCTTAGAGTAAGCTGCTCAATATACATTAATAATTATAACCCAAAATACATTCTTCAATGGGAACTAGAATATGACAAAATGAAAAATGCATATTTAATGAATTTAACTGAAAGCTAGAAAAGACAACTACATATGAACACAGTGGAATATCATATATGCAATAATCTTGTCACATATATCCATATAGACATACACTGTAAACTCACAAATACACAAAAACCCATTTCATTGAGATGTAGGGCCATTTATATTTTTAAGCTCTAGGGTAAGGACCTTTTATCATATTGGGTTGGCATACTTGGTCAGTGCCCATATTCTGGGCCATCATTCATGCAGGCCAATATTGTATCTTCGTCAGTGAGATTTTATCAGTTAGTCGTTGCTGTATAAATTCCTCCCCCCAAAACTCAACAGCCTTTATCAATAGACATTTACTTCTGTGCGCTTTGGCTGATCTAGGTTGGGCTCAGCTGGGAGATTTTGGCTTAGCTCTTCATTGTGGGTTGCACTTGGGTTTGCTCCACGTGCGTTCTTTTACCCAGGCCAAAGGAGCAGCGGGAGCTCTTGGGAGAGTCCTCTTATGATGTTGGCAGGTGTGCAAATTGGGAAACAGAAATGTGATGTAATATAAGATCTGGGCTCAAAACTGGCAGACCGGCACATTCTACTGGCCAAAGCAAATCACAAGGCCTAGTGTGGCTTCAGTGGGGATAGAGGAATGTCCTCTGACACCAGTGTGAGGGACTGCAAAGTCACATGACACAGAGTATGGCAACAGAAGAGGGAAAAAGTCTTATCCAATCCACAACGTGCATTACGGTAATTCCTCATGACATTGTCTCAAAAGTTTCTCGGTCATTCTAAAGCAGCTCTGACATCTTACAGACGTTCACTGTGGCTAGAATCATCCATAAACGTATAATTTTTTAAACATATAATTTTTTAAAAGTTCAATTTTCTTTCATTGTGAAATAAATTTAAAAAACCTTATTTTGGAATGAGAAAATCATTGACAATATTACAGCCCACAGTAAATGACCATTAATGTCTTGGTGTAATTACTCTTAACATTAATTTGCTTTTGGATTAAAGAAGTAACTTTTGCCTATGTTGAAGGTTTGGCGCATAGCTAAAAGTACAAAAGTCACAATAAAAATTGAAATCCCACCACATAACATTGTCTCTGTTAACATTTTTCTATGCACAGATTTTGTTGTGCTTAATCAGTATCAAACTGTATATGAATTTCTCATGCTAATTTTTCTCACCAAAATATATATTCAGCATTTTCTGTCATTAAATGTGCTTTGCAAACAAAACTGTAGTAGAATTCAAATATGCCAGCACATAGCTGTCCTCTATCCACTCACTTACTTAAACTATTTATTTTTAATTTAAATTTTAATTAAGTCTTTTTAATTTATATTTTAGTCAGTTAACATACAGTGCAATATTGGTTTCAGGAATAGAATTCGATGATTCATTACTTACAAACAACACCCAGTGCTCATCACAGCAAGTGCCCTTTTTAATACCCATCACCCATCTAGCCCTCTCCCCCCAACCTCCCTCCATCAACTCTCACTTTTTTCTCTATCATTAAGAGTCTCTTGTGGTTTGTTTCCCTCTCTTACTTTTCCTCCCCACTTCCCATGGGCTCATCTGTTTTGTTTCCTCAATTCCACATCTGAGTGAAATTATATGGTATTTGTCTTTCTCTGATTGACTCATTATTGCTTAGCAAATGGCAAGATTTCATTCTTTTTGATGGCTGAGTAATATTCCATTGTATATACACCACGTCTTCTTTATCCATTCATCAGTCAATGGACATTTGGGCTCTCTCCATAGTTTGCCTGTTGTTGGTAATGCTGCAATAGACATTGGGGCATAGGTACCCCCTTCAAATCTGTATTTTTGTATCCTTCGAGTAAATGCCTAATAATGCAATTGCTGGATTGTAGGGTAGTTCTATTTTTAGTTTTTTGAGGAACTTCCATACTGTTTTCCAGAGTGGCTGCACCAGTAGGCATTTCCACCAACAGTGCAAGAGGGTTCCCCTTGTTGTCACATCCTTGCCAACACGTGTTGTTTCTTGTGTTGTTAATTTTAGCCATTCTGACAGGTGTGGGGTGGTATCTCATCATGGTTTGGTTTGCATTTCCCTGATGATGAGTGATGTTGAACATCTTTTCATGTGTCTGTTAGCTATTGAGTATCTTCTTGGGAAAATGTCTGTTGATGTCTTCTGCTCATTTCTTAACTGGGTTGTTTGTTTTTGGAGTGTTGATTTTGATAGGTTCTTTATAAATTTTGGATCTTAACCCTTGATCAGATATGTCATTTGAAAATATCTTCTCCCATTCCGTAGGCTGCCTTTTAGTTGTGTTGATGTTTCCTTCACTGCGTAGAAGCTTTTTATTTTGATGAGGTCCCAATAGTTCAGGTTTGCTTTTGCTTCCCTTGCCTTTGGTGATGTATCTCGTAAGAAGTTATTACAGCCAAGGTCAAAGAGGTTGCTGCCTGTGTTCTCCTGTAGGATTTTGATGGTTTCCTGTTTTACATTTAGGTCTTTCATCCATTTTGAATTTGTTTTTGTGTATGGTGCTAGAAAGTGGTCCAGTTTCAGTCTTCTGCATGTCCCCATCCAGTTTTCCCAACACTATTTGTTGAAGAGACTGGGGTTTTTTTTTTTCCATTGGATGTTCTTTCCTGCTTTGTCGAAGATGGGTTGAAATGTGGGTCCATTTCTGGGTTCTCTATTCTGTCCCATTGGCCCATGTGTCTGATTTTGTGCCAGTACCATACTGTCTTGATGACTACAGCTTTGTAATATAGCTTGATGTCCATAAATTATTTTTATCATCATCTGTCAGTCCTCTTAATGTAGTGTTCTCCACATAATTTATAAGGCACATCTTTGAAAAACAACTAAAGACACAGGGAGTATATCCCAGAGATTGGTCAAATTCACACAACTTTACAACTTTTTTTAGCAGACATAGGGATTAAAACGATTCCACTATTTCTAGCAAGGCTAACCAGCACAGGAGTCAAAATTCGCCAGTGCCAAACAAAGTCACAAGCATTCTTTCAAAGTTCATATCTGGCTTATTTATTATCTTGGAACTAATAGTAACATATGCTTTCCTGGTGACGCTTTCTAATGATTTTCTTCTAGACAAGGAAACATATTAAGGCTTTAAATCACAGAATTTTGACAGTTCACTACATCAATTGCTTTGCATTCTAAGGACTTTTAGAGCTGTGAGTATATCCTAAAGAATAGAATTCCTTGAATTTAGGATATGGCAATACATATTGATGAGGTTTGAAGTGTTAGCAGCTCTAAATGGTTCAAGGATTAAGTTCTGAATGTTTGTCTTAACTCTCCCTTTATATACTATAAATGACACCTGGCAGTTTAAAGAAATGTACAAACCCAGTGTATTAATTTTTTTAGCACTGCTTTAACAAAGTACCACAAACTGGGTGACCTAAAACAACAAATTTATTGATGATAGTTTTGGGGGCTAGAAGTCCAAGATCAAGGTATTGGCAGGGCTTTGTTTCCTCTGAAACCTACAGGGGAGAATGCTCACCTTCTCTAGCTCCTGGTGTTTTCCAACAGTCCTTGGTTTCTTTGAATACCCATAGGAGTATTGTTCCTATTGCTTAGTATTGTTCCAGTGAATAAATAATAAAAACATGTTTATGCGATTGTGGAATGGCTTTAATTAATAGACTAATGAAAAGTTCCCTTTTGGTCACTTACTAATAGTCTGTTTAACCACAATCTTTAAGAGTAACATGTGAGCATGAAGTGCATAACATCACCATATATAATGATCACAGCATTAGTAATGGAACCTCCTGAGTTAACTAGTGTTTTCTGGGAATTTCCCAGATTTTTCTGAATTTCAACATGAGTGACATGACCCAGCGTAACAGTTTTGTGTGCTATAAGATGATACGGCTGGGAAGGACAAATTTTCCTAACTCTTCATAGGATCTGTGATTTGGCTAGTTGAGGCCATCTCAGTTGCAGATGAGCCAAAGGAGAAAAAGATTTCCCAGAATGAGGCTTGATTAGAAAAGTCTGCCCCAGTATAATCCGACTGTGGGCCAACTGGCAATATCTTGAATCACCAAAGAGAACATTGCAGTGTGGGTTTCCGCATATTTGCTCTTTGTATCATTCTTGTAAGTAATTATTAGCCACTGGGATCTTTTAGAAAGCACTTTTTAAAACCCCAAAGCCCACTGATTAATTGATTGCCAAGTAATTAATTACAGACATGGTCTGTAGCCAAATAGTGTTTGCTTTATTTAACCAACTGCACTAACAGAATACCGTGGAGGTATGAAGAATTCAGAGTAGATAAAATGAGCTCACTGGGGGAATGATTTATAAAATCCTCCTCAAACAAGTTCAACAGAGATACTTACAAAGGTTAAGATGATTTTTCTTTACATTAGAACTGGTGAAAGAGAAAAGAATAATATTTGATGTTCATAATGGGCCTCTCAGTAGAATTTAAAGCACTGTCTAAATGTTATTTTACTTTTTTAAAGTTCATTTATTTATTTTGAGTGAGAGAGCACGAGTAGGGCAAGGGCAGAGAGAGAGAATCCCAAGCAGGCTCTGCACTGCCAGTGCAGAACTCCACGTGGGGCTGGAACTCATGAGCAATGAGATCATGACCTGAGCCAAAACCAAGAGTTAGATGCTTAACTGACTGAGCCACCCAGGAGTCCCTAAATGTTATTTAATTAAGCACCCCTGGCACAACATTTTATAGGAGGAAGATTTGAGACAGAACAATAACTAAGTGACTTTCTTATGAGCCTAAGCGTTGGATAGAATTAGGACGCTAGTTTATGATTTCGACAGTCACTAAGTGCACAACCACAGAAGCCTGTATAGAGTATGTTTACTGTGCTCAGTACTGCTCTGTCCCGTGTAGGACTTCCATGTACCATCTAACCTCACAGTAACCTTATGTAGTGGGAATTGTCATCGTCCCCATTTTTAAAGAGGAAACTGAGAACGAGAAAGGTTAAGGAACTTGGCCATGGCCCCAAGCTAATAAGGCAAGGCTTGATTATGAATCCATGGGATAATTCCAACACCTGGCTGCATCCTAAGTCTGGTTTATTCCCATTCCTCTAAGTAATATCCTTAAGCACTTTCTCTTTTTAAAAAAAATTAATGCTTATTTATTTTAGAGAGAGAGAGAGAGTATAAGAGGGGGAGGGGCAGAAAGAGAGTGAGACACAGAATCCAAAGCAGGCTCCGGGCTCCGGGCTGTCAGCACAGAGCCCAATGTGGAACTTGAACTCATGAACCACAAGATCATGACCTGAGTCAAAGTCAGACGCTCAACTGACTGAGCCACCGGGCGCCCCTTTAAGCTGTCTCTTTTGAAGACATTCTGTACGTGTGTTTGCAGCCAGCGCTCATTCCAGAATCCATCACTGACTCAAGGGGAGCCTAGTGGTGTGAGCAGGCAAGGAACAAGGGCATCAGATCAGAACTACCAGCCTTGTCCTTGCCTCGGCACAGCTTGCGTGTGGCGCCCCTGCTGGTGTGGGCTGAAGGAGAGGCTCGAGCAGGTGTGTGCGACTGGCCGTCTCCCCAACTGGATGCAGGTGGGAGGGGTCGCGGGCCCCAAGTACCTCCCTGGCGTTCCTCCCAAGTCACATGAGCTGGACCAGCAACCCCTGGACGTGTTTGGTATGAGAACGAGGATTCTGCGAGGTTGTAAATAACACCCCCTCTCCCCACCCCCAAGCATATTCCAGGAAAACATTTGGGGAGCCCAGAGGAAGATGAGTAAGTAGAAACAACCTTGGCCAGCGATGACTAGGTTCCCAAACACGCATTTCGAGGTCCTAGCACTGCGATTGATCTCTGCGAGGGTGAGCGGCTGTGAGGACCACCGGTTCTTGGATTTGTTTGTTAAAATAGATCATTTATAAACAGAAACACTGCCCCCTCCCCCCCCGAGCGAAATAAGCCCAAACAAAATAACCCAAACAGCTGGCTCTCGTACCGGAATTATATGAGGTGTTAGAAACTGTTTGGATAGCGTTCCTCGATGGGGAATGTGAGCAATGAGCCTGAAGAGCTGACTCACGCCATCAGCGTTAAATCATTTTCCAAGGCTTTCCTCAAACACCACGTGGGGGGAATGACAAAGCTCTTTTCCATTCAGTCTCCGTGGTTTGTTGGCCATGGGGAGGAGGCAGGGGGAAGGCGCTGCTCCTTTCTGATACTCCTAAAACGTTGGCATTACTTTGGTCCCTAAAAGTGAGGCCCTAGCCCGCCCCCCCCACCCCCCCAGAACTGATGTCCCCGGCACCACAGCACACAGATGTCTCCTTCCCTGCCCAGTCCTCCCTCTGTCTGCTCACCATTGCCTCTGGCAGACCTCACCGGGATTACAGTCACCTCCCAGCGGGGACCAGGCCACCTCCAAAAATCACAACACCTCGTTAAACCACAACTTCCAACCTCTCCTACTCCGCCTCCTAGCAGAATGGTGCGAGGTAGGGGTAGGGAAAGCTTCGGAAGGAATTTCAATTCCATTTCCTCTCCCTCCCCCAGACTGTGAAGGTCTGCGGGGGAGGTGACTGTGCAGAGAAGAACTTCAGAAAGAACCAGATTGCAGAGGGTCTCGAACCCAAGTGTGTGTTAATTACATGAATAATAATAACTGGCGAGCTTTACACGTTGACCCAGATTCGAGGAGAGGGGAATGGATTTCCTGTCCCTGGTCTCATCCTGAACTGGTGACAGATGCCTTCTGCCTACCTGGGGGGCCGGTCTGGCCTCTGCTGCGGTGGGCATCTGTTTTCCCAGCTAGCTTACCACCAAGTCCATCTCTGGGGTTAAGTCCTTTGCGGTAAGGCACCAACCCACCCAGTCATTCCTCTGCTACTTGTGTTTTTCCTCAAGAAAGCCCCCTATAGCTGGAAACCCCCAGAAACCAGAGTGACAGGAAAGAACCAGAAAAATCCAATTAACAGAGGGAGGAGCAAGGCATGGAATCCATCCTAGAGCCCCGGGTCTAGCTGAGGGGCGAACGGACGCGGTCCCAGAGACACTGGCCGATCTGGACAGTGGGTACCAGCTGTCAGTGTTCACACCCAGGGCTGCTGATCACTAGTAGTACAATGAGTGTGGTGGTGACGAAACTTTGCAAATGGAGCATAACTGACATGTGACATCAGCCTCAGAGGAATCATGTAATAAACAGGAGGTGTGCATGCTCTATGAAGAAAGCAAGGGCGCACTAAATAAGCCTTTTTTCTTCTGATTCAGCAGTCACTTGTTAGGAACATATTATGCGCCAGGCTAAAGGAAATACTCAAAGATGGATAAGTCTTCTTGTCTTCAATTTGTACACTTGGGCTCCAGACTCTAGACAAATCCTAAGTGGCTCTGAGTGTATTCTTGTAAATTATGCGGTAACATGTCTTCCTTTTATACACGCTTCACCCCTACATGGGCCGGAAGTTTTTCTTTAAAATTTTTTTTCAATGTTTTATTTATTTTAGAGTAAAAGAGAGACACACACACAGGAAGAGTGGGGGAGGGAGAGAGAGGGGGAGACACAGAATCTAAAGCAAGCTCCAGGCTGTGAGCTGTCAGCACAGAGCCTAATGCAGGGCTCAAACTCACGAACCACGAGATCATGGCCTGAGCCGGAGTCAGACGCTCAACTGACTGAGTCACCCAGGTGCCCCGTGCCAGAAGTTTTTGTGATTGTGATAATATTTACAGTCATCCATTGCTATCTACTCAGCAAGGTCCCTCCTTTTTTTTTTTTTAATGTTTATTTATTTAGAGAGACAGACAGAGTGCAGGTGATCAGCAAGAGAAGCAGAGAGAGAGAGAGAGAAGAGAATCCCAAGCAAGCTCTGCTCTGTCAGTATGGAGCTCGACACAGGGCTTGATCTCATGAACCATTGAGATTGTGACCTCAGCTGAAATCAAGAGTCAGATGTTTAACAGACTTAGCCAAAGAGGCACTCCAGCAAGGTCTCTCTTAATGACTTTGCAAGGTGGCTGCTTGGAATTACGCACTCAGCCTGTGGGCGTGGAGCTCAGCAGACAGGTCTAGCCCACACAGGGACTGCTCTTTGGCCCTTGCTGCCATGAAGCACCCAGTCTGGCTGACTTATTGTGCATGACGAGACCTCGTTGCCAGACCCCATATGGGATGAATTTTGGATTCACTTCCTCTGTCCTCTAGGGAACCACAGATCTTATTCACCAGCAAAGCCCAGGCTGCCTGGCGTGGTGACTCAGACCTCTACGGGTCTCCAAGGGCTCTTTGGAGACCAGCTCTGAGGAAAATAATAGTGAGAGACCTAAATGAAGTTTCTATAGGGACGGTGGCCTGGATCATGACTCCTGATGCTAAATAGCCTTTCTGTCTAGAGTCAGAGCCAAGAGAGGGTAATGGCTAAGTGTGTGCATTCCCAGACTAGACAGCCTGTGTCTGATTCCAGCCCCACTGCCTATGAGCCAGGTGATCCTGGATGAGTGATTGACCTTTCCGGGCCTCAGTTTTTCTCATCTATAAAATAGGGGCTCATAACACTTACCTGGCAGGCTTGCTATAAGGACTGGATGACATTGCATCAGTAATTACTTCAAACAGTGCCTGGGAGGTAGTGAATAGTTGGTAAAGGGTTGGCAGAGTATGTTGAGGCATGACGGGATACAAGGTCAACCTTGATAGGGGCGCCTGCGCGGTGAAGAATGCGCATACAAGCCCTCGTCCGACACCGGCACCCCAGCCCGGCAATAGATAGGGATATCACAGTAGGATTATGGCCCTTTCAGGGACACCCGTGTAGCTACAGGGGAAAGGCCCTTCTCGTGGGAAAATATAAGGTGAAAATGCTGAGGGAAAAGGGCTTTGAATGTATTGTGAGCTGTGTGATCTCAGGGAGAAAAAAAATCTCTTCCTTAACACCACGTTTTCTGTACCAGACTGCCCCTCAGAGGAATGAGAGCGTTTTGAAGGCTTATGCTGAATCTTCCTGTGGTCCTTCAATTTCTTAACCTTGCTCTAAGTTTTCTTAACCTTGACTTTCTATTTCAGGGACTCTGGGCCAGAAGAAAAACAAAGCCAGCCTCAAAATAGTTAGTGCGGACCACAAGTGTCCCGATGTTGCAAAGGTGTCTTAGCAAAGACCCAGAGCGACTTCCACACTTTTGCAAAAATGCCTTGACTTCCAGAGATGAGGCTTTAACGCCTCCCGAAGGGCAGAGCTGCCTGTGGCAAAACCACAACTCAACCTGCTCTGATTTATTCACTGCTAACTGTGTGGAGAACGAGTTTGGCTGTAAGAGGAAAGAAGTTGCTTTTGTAGGAAGGAGCCGTTAAGGGTAGGTAGTTAAAACCACTTGCCTTCTGACCCCTTTTCTCTGAGACCTGATTAAACGTGGATAGTGTTTTTGCACGAAGTGAGAAATAAATAAACACGGAGCCCCGGAGCTGTCACAGTGGGATGGGGGCTCCTTACAGGGTCATGGGCAGTTTGTGCTTTGGGGTCAAACGTGAGCATCTCCGATTACATTGGCTCTTTTCCAAATGCTGGCCTTTAGTGCTGTATGAGAGGAGAGAAAGCACTGTCACATGCCTGGATTCTTGCGGCTGGGCCACTGAGCCACACGTATGTCCAGGTGGACGCCCATGCTTCAGAGTCCACTCATCCGTAAAAGTGGAGTCTTAGATACGAGGGTGGTGATGGGTGGCCACTGACGCCCGATCCTTGCTTCCAGCGTGCTGTCCGTGAAGGGCTTCCCACCATTCCTTCCTTCATGCATGCATGTCCTTGCCAGCAGACATTTAATCAGCAAGCTCTACACTAGTCCTTCAAGAAAATGAATACGCTCTCTGGTTCTTTCCTTCCCTCGCCCTGACAGCACCTGCTCCCAAATCCTGCAGAAGGAACGAAACCCCACTGACACTTAGATTTTAGCACGGCAAGACCCATTCTGGACTCCTTGGTTCTAGAACTAACTACAAGATGGTAAATGTGTGCTGTTTCGAGCCGCTCAGTTGTGGCAATTTCATATAACAGTGATAGGAAGATAATGCAGGCTTCTTCCCCCCCCCCACATAGCCCCTTATAGACCCTCTGACCACATGCAGCTCCTAGCTTGGGGGGTTAGCTATCTTGCTGGTCTCCCCATTGGGGCTGGAGCTCCCCAGACGTGGCTGTTCTCTCACTTACTTTAGTGACTAACACCCCCGGCATTGCTGGCCATAAACACTCATTTGATTGTTTTGCTTGGAATGAATGAATGTAGAGGAAGGAATGTCTCCCCTCTTATGGTGGAAGAAGAGCTGGCAAGTACGCCACCCTGATGCAAGCAGCACGTAGGCATCAACGTCAAGGAGAAGAGACGGAATAGCTTCCGTGGCCAATGGAGGATGAAGAAATGGAGGCAGACTGCACCTGCAGGCACGTGGGATTGGCTCAAGTGACTCTGAAACCAGAAGCCTCCGGGCTGTCTTGGATTTGTGAAGACTTGCAAAAGAAACAGAATTCTAGGAACGGTATTTTCCCAAATTCTCCAGTCACTGCAGGACAGCTGAGAGATAAGGCAACTGCTGAGCTAAGATGTGAAACACAGAGGCAGGAGGAGAGAGAGAGAGTCTGAGTGAGGAGATCTGACCGAGTGTAAAGGTATTCAGGAGATCCAGGCGAGAAGAAGGCTGTCATGGAAAGGCAGACACACTAACAAGAAGGGGACGGGCTGGGGCGCCTGGGTGGCTCAGTCGGTTAAGCCTCCGACTTTGGCTCCGGTCATGATCTCACGTTTGTGGGTTCGAGCCCTGTGTGTCGGGCTCCGTGCTGACAGCTCAGAGCCTGAAGGCTGCTTCAGATTCTGTGTCTCCCTCTCTCTCTCTACCCGTCCCCCTCTCATGCTCTCTCTGTCTCAAAAATAAATAAAACATTAAAAAAAATTTTTTTTAAAGCAGAAGATGGGGATAGGCTAATGGGCAGGCTTGGGGAGAGGAAGGCATAAGCCACGGGATGGGGCAACAGGAGATAAAAGAATTAGAGATGCAGATCAATGCCTGTAGTGCAGGATTTCTCAACCTCGGCACTGCTGACGTCTTAATCAAATTCTTTTCATTGTGTGCGGAGGGCAGGGGGCTAACCCATGCAGTGTAGGAGGGTGGACCCTCTGGGATCTTTCTACCCACTAGATGCCAGCAGCAACCCCTCCCCGCCCAGTGCGACAACTAAAAATCTGTCCACATATTGCCAAGTTTCCGCTGGCTGACAAAAATGCCTCCCCATTGAGAAACAATGGTTTCAAGGAAGAATTTGGATTGAGTCAGGGATGTGCTCTGTATCGGTGCTGTGGGGGAAAGCAGTGGTAGAAGGAAGAAAACAGAGAAGAGACAATCAAGTCAGAGGCTGGAAAGTGAAAGTGGGTGGGTGAAAAAAAAAAGGCAGAACCCCAGCAAAGGAGGAAATAGAGCAAAATGATGGATGAAACAGAACGGACAAGGCAGGCAAAAAGCAGAAACAAGACAGAAAGATCCCAGAGGGTCTAAGAGGAGATCAACTTCAAAGTGCGTCACTTGGGGGGTTTAATGGCGGGTTACTGACACGAGGGGTCGGGAGAGCCAAAGACATGTCACACTGCGTACACATAACTTTCTGGCTCATTATAATGATGCTACAGATAAATGCTAGAACTGCAAGAAGATATGCAAGGTCCCAATTCCCTTCCTGACGAATTATCAGGACGCTCGTCAGCGATCAAACCCGATAAACGGTACTCAAAGATCCACGCAGGTGCAAACATCGCTGAGCAAGCAGCAAGAAAGCAACCAATTGCCCTGAAACACCTAAACAGAAAGTGATGTAGGTCGAATTAAGGGAACCTACATGGAAGCTAAACCGAGGCGGCCTATTTTATCTGGCATTCCTTCAAGATTCCGCATTGTTGGTAAAGGTTAGGACTGGAAATGCAGACCCACACTGCTCTTTTTTTTTTAAATGTTTTTTTATTTATTTTTGAGAGAGAGAGCACGAGCAGGGGAGGGTCAGAGAAAGAGGGAGACACTGAATCTGAAGCAGGCTCCAGGCTCCGAGCTAGCTGTCAGCACAGAGCCCGACTCGGGGCTCAAACCCATGAACTGTGAGATCATGACCTGAACCTGAGCCGAAGCTGGACGCTCAACCGACTGAGCCACCCAGGCGCTTCCCCCCCCCCCCCCACTGCTCTTAAACATCCACTGCACACAAGCCAGCAACCTCTGAGTGTGGGGCATGGGGGACAAATGGCAGAGCCCCCAGTCCAGAGGCCTGGGGTGGGGGGGAGTTTCCTTGAGCAAAACTTGGGTTGCAACTACTTTATCGTCCTCCATTCTTTCTGGGTCTCAAAAAGAACCAGGTTCAGGTTGGAAGAACATTCCATGGGATCACCTTGGACTCTGAAGTTTTCAAGGTATTTTGCCTAGATATTTCTTCGTGGTGACTGCAAGAATGCTCCCCCCGCCCGCCACCCCCTGAGTACTTTCACAATCTGCAAGAGTTCTAGGTCTGATAAAGACTGGTCTCAGGGCCAGCGACAGAACTGGAAGGACGGTTTGCAAAAGTGCCAGAATGCCAAGAGTTTTGAAACCTGAGCTCAGTCTTGTCAGGCCAGCAATCCACGCAAGCCAGTCCGTGTGGCTCCATGAGGGACAAGGCCCGTGGCCACAGCTCAGCTTTGCCGTGAAGAGAGAGGGCAGCTCATACACAGAGGCGAGGCGTACAGGGCCAGAGGGTTGGCGGGGGAGGGGGTGGGGGGGCTTCAGGCCCATGAACCATCGTGCAGTCTCAGGGTCACTGGCCGGATTAGTGGACCTTGGGCTCTCCCAAGGTTCTCACATCCCTGGGCAAACATCCTAGATGTAGTCTGTCTCTTAGGAGAAAACCGCCCAGATGCTCACTCCTCCTCCAAAGGGCAGTTTAATGTAAATGGTGAGAGCGTGGGCCCTGGCACCCAAAATGCCCCAGTTCTAACCCAGCTCCATACTCATGACTCTGGACCTGAGGCAGGTTAACTAAAAGCTCGACCCCAGTTTCCTCATCTGTAAAATGCAGATCAGAATAGAATCAGTGACAGAGGATTATAATGATTAAATAAGATAATACTTGTGAAGCACCTTAAAGAATACCTATGCACGCCAAATTTTTGTGTTGTTATTCTTTGTGCCAAATTCTTGGAAAATCATCATGCATTAAAAGCTTGTAGCAATATGGCTTTCTTAGAATTATAGCATGAAGAGGCCCCTGTTTTGGTTAAGACATATCCCACCGTCTCGGGGCACCTGGGTGGCTCAGTCGGTTGAGCTTCTGACCTCAGCTCAGGTCATGATCCTGTGGTTTGTGGGTTCGGGCCCCATGTCAAGCTCTGTGCTGACAGCGCAGAGCCTGCTTGGGATTCCCAGTCTCTCTCTCTCCCTCTCTTAAAAACAAAAAGTAAACATTATAAAATTTTTTTTGAAAAGCAATGTATCCCACCTTCTATAAGAATCTAATAACCTGGGGTGCCGTGGGGGCTCAGTCGGTTAAGTGTCTGGCTTCGGCTCAGGTCATGATCTCACGGTTGTGGGTTTGTGCCCCACGTCGGGCTCTGTGCTGACAGCTAGCTCAGAGCCTGGAGCCTGTTTCAGATTCTGTATTTCCCTCTCTCTCTGCCCCTCCCTTGCTTGTGCTCTGTCTCTCTCTTGCTTGCTCAAAAAATAAATAAATGTTTAAAAAAATTAAAATATATACAAGTTAGGAGCACCTGGGTGGCTCAGTTGATTAAATGTCTGATTCTTGGTTTCAGTTCAGGTCATGACCTCATGGTTTGCAAGTTCAAGCCCCACAATGGGCTCTTTGCTGACTGCTCTGCTTGGGATTCTCTCTCTCTCTTCCTCTCTGCTCCTCCCCTCTCCTACTCTCTCTCTCTGTCTCAAAAATAAACTTAAACTTGGAAAAAATATATAAAAATCAGACGCACGGCACTTAGATGCATAGGGATTCTCCAAGGAGAAGTATATACATTCCTGTTTCTAGTGATGGTTAGTGGATTTGATCCACTAGTTCAAGCATGTGGAAATGACACCACTGTCAGGTCTGCGACCCCGTCTCTTCTGTGACATGACGTCTCTAGTCTTGGCCACCCACCTCACAAGCTATCTGTTGTGGAAGCAAACTAGAACTGACGGGCTGGATGGCCCACCACACTTGCATCAACAATCTTTGGAGAGAAACAATTAAAATAATAGTAGCCATCATTCACGACTCTGCTGCGATGGGCATGTTATATCTGTCACTCTGTTCAACAATCGTAGGAGTCGAAGATTGTTGTTTCTATATTATATATGGATAAACTGAGCCCCAGAGGATCACAATTCGATCAGAGTCACAGAGGTTTTATGCTGTAAGCCAGACTTTAAACCTAGGGAAATCTGATTTTTAAGTCTAGTTTCTTCCCATTTCTGAATGCTATAAGTCCATTTTTTAAAGAGGGAGGTTGGGGTAGCTGGGTGGCTCAGTCGGTTAATCATCTGACTTCAACTCAGGTCATGATCTCATGGTTCATGGGTTCAAGCCCTGCATCAAGCTCTGTGCTGACAGCTCAGAGCCTGGAGCCTGCTTCAGATTTAGCGTCTCCCTCTCTCTCTGACCTCCCCTATTCATGCTCTGTTTCTCTCTGTTTCAATAATAAACATAAAAAAAATCAAAGAGGGATGTCAAGTCAACCTCATATCCAGAGGAAAAGTATCTTTTAATTATAGATTATAGTAAGTACTTGTGATCTGCTAGCCTGGGTAATAGTTATCTTTATTCCACCAAGATATCCCAAAGGGCATTTTGGCTCCAACTGGAAAATACTTAAGGTCAACCTTCTTATTACCTGTCAGATTGGCTTGATATCATATTACTGAGCTGAGTATCTCCCAGTTCTCAATAAGTGTTAAATAGGAACTCCTAACCCCATGGAGGAAAGGGATATAAACAGAGTTGGCTCCACAAAAATAAAGCCCAGTGTATTGTATATGGGATTGGCTGGCACTCAAGGGAATCAGCTCATAAATACTGAGATAATTCTTAAGTTTATTTATTTTTAATCTGGGTGGGAGGGGCAGAGAGAGGAGAGACAGAATCCCAAGCAGGCTCTGTGTTGTCAATGCAGAGCCCAGTGGGGGCTTGAGCCCATGAACTGTGAGGTCATGACCTGAGCTGAAATCAAGAGATGGAGGCTTAACCCACGGAGCCATGGAGGCGCCCCAACCCTGCGATCATTCTAATGCCATTTACTTGACCAGAGATCACATGGTGTGAGCCAGCGGTCCTACCTCTGGCTCTGGGTCCTTATCCTTCCTCGTGTATGCTTGTGGGGACCCGAGAGATGGGGCCATCTCTGCTCCATAGGTGGCAGTCTCCATTTGTCCCAGAAGGAGCTGCAAAGTTGATTGGTGTTAGAACACACTTCTCCTAGAAACCCAGGTTCTGATCCTACAACTCGATGGGTCTAGGAGACTGCCAACTCCTACTGTTTCAATAAGCTCCTCCTTTGGGGGAAACCCCAGACAGGAACTCAGTGTGTGTGTATGTGTGTGTACACGCGTTGTGTAAGAATACAACATCCAAATCACATGAAAGACATTTCTTGATTTTTTTTTTTTTTAGATATCCAACCAAGTAGGTTCTCACTCTTCTTTTTCATCGTACGTACAATTTTATTTTAGCAGCCTATCTACATGTGGGCTAACTAATCTTTTAAAATCGGTTTCATTTCAAAGTTTGGCAAAAATTGTGATTCTATCTTGGGCATAGGAATCTGACGTTTGTTCCTGTCCTGGGAGAAAATTCCAGAGACACACAGCCTCACTGGATGTTCAGAATTCGTGCAAGTTAAAACGAAGGCAGACAAAGTGCAAAGACGGCACACACACCCCAAAAAACCAGGGCTTTAAAATCCTTTCACTGTGTTAACATGTTTGAGTCTTCTTGCCTACGGCATTTCCTCACAATGGCACACTTAAACACTTTCCACTGTTCACTTAACCCTGTTTCTCTAAGCCAACCTGGCTGGAGGGCGGTCAAAACTGAAACTGAAGGAAAAGTGACAGGGCCGCCTGTTTATTTGGGGGATGTTATAGTGTATGTGTGTCCCTCAAATTCAGTAGGAACTGTACCCACACTTGGTGACGCTTGTTTCTATGAGAAGACTTTTACCTGACAGAGGACTGTTGCTATATTTCAGGGAGACTAACAGGGAAAAAAATCTGTAGATTTTTGTTTTTTTGTTTTGCTTTTCCTTTACAGCTACCTTGAATTTTGTAGCTGATCATGGAATCATCTTGAATTGACGTTGAGAATCTGAGAACTGACTTGTGATCTGCTCCGAGTACAGTACAGGACTTTCTGTATGATGATCCTGCCAACTAACTTCAGCTTCATTTTATTATTTATCCTGACTTTTCCTTGGCCTTTATCTAATTGCTTGATTCTGTATAGAATATACAGAATGCTTTATCTAATCTTACTCGATTCTGTATAGAATATACGAGACATAATGCATATAATATAGAGAAATAGACACACCATAAAAGAGTATGTTTTTTGACAGCCACCACAAATCCTTTTTCTAAAAAATATGTAAACAAATAAAACGAAATGAGCTGTGCCCTCAACAGGTAGCTTCTGTTTCTTATAGTAATTTATCTTTTTTACTGATCTCTTTTCTATTTTCTCCCAATAAGTGATCAGAGTCCCTTAGAAATGAGCGGAAAAGGTCATCGGTCTCATTTAGAAGAGCCCTACGGCCAAGTGTTACTTTTCTTTTTTTCCTTTCACTACGCTTTCGTATGCTGGCGTCTAGATTCTCCAGCTAAGCCATCTCCCTCCGCGCTGCCCCCTACACTCAATAGCCCAGTCCACCGGGGAGTCTAACCTACAGCTGAGTCTGCACATTCATGCCCTAGACCTAGCCCCACGTCCCCAGGACATGGTAAACTGTGGAACAATCCTCTGTCTGGTTTGTTTCAGGGGAGCTGACAGGTCTATATGGAAAACCTCGCAGAGAGCAGGACGCTGAAAAGAAATAATCATGCAGAGACTCCCCTGAGGAGCATTTAGGCCCCTATCATTAATCTTTGCAGCACTCCTGTGAAGGAGGCAGTAGGTGAGGACTCTCGTCCAATGTTTCATAAGTGAGGGAAGGGGCAGATTGTAGGGGTAAAGCTAGGGAGTGGGGAGCTTGCGCGCAGTCGGGAAAAGAATGAGGGCGTCAGGAAAGAAAATCTAAGACCCTGGAGGTCTCTACCATTCTCAGTCTCCTGACATCTCCCATGCAGGCTGCAGCCTGAGCAAATGCACATTTTGTCTTTTGCAGCAGTGTTTAACTTTGGGGCGGACTGGTGTCCGTACAAAGGCCATCTCACCTCCGTCTGCTTGGTCATGTTCTCCAGCCCAGCCCCCCAGGCTGACCCTAAACCTCGTGCTATCAGTAGCTGCCAAGGAGCTTAAATTCCAGGCCTCCGGGCAAAGGTTTTCTCCAGGTCTTTGCTCCGGCTCACCTTTTCCAGAAATGCTCTGACCACCCATTCTTGAGATTTCCTCCTCAGGCAAAGCTGGGCTTGACTGCTTGGCCCCAGCACAGTCTCTGGTGCCTCGCTGTCATAGGTGCTCAGGCTAGTGGACTGAAAATAAGGGGGTGGCAAAGCTGGCTTTGTCCTCAATCTCCTGCCACACGGCTGTGCATAACGGGTGTGATTTTGCTCTTACCATTCTGCAGCCCGAATTATTTTGTCTGCAAGGCGGCAAGTCTCCATGTGTGGCTTATTAACTATTTAATGAACGTAATAACTGTTCTCCCTCGCCATTCTATTGTTTGTAGTACTGACACCCACAATGCAACAGTAGGAAAACAAAACAAGTAAAACTGAGAAAAATATTGCAAAATATCAGAATAGAGTAATGGTAATAAAATAAAAACAGAACTTCCTACAGCACAGCGTCTTCCCTGCAAGATGGCGAGTAAACAGGTTTGGGACGCAATCTAAAGTGATACGTCCCAGGATGCCTTACTTTTTCATGTGCTTACGGAGGTTCTCTTCTTAGAAACCCAAACGACTGTTGGGAGATAAACTTCTACTTATCTAGAAAGCAGAAAAAACTAGAACGTTAAAAATAGAAAAGAAAAGCCACTTGTGCAATAATTATGTGAAAAATACTAATAGTTAATGTCTGCTGAGCATGTAATACATGCTGGGCACTGTGAAAAATACTTTATATTCATTGCCTCACTTAAAACTCATAGGGGTGCCTGGGTGGTTCAGTCTCTTGAACATTCCAGTCTTGATTTCGGATCAGGTCATGATCCCTGCCCCTGTCTTGGGATGGAGTCCCGAGATGGGCTCTGAGCTGAGTGTGAAGCCTGCATAAGATTCTCTCTCCCCCCACCCCTCTTCCCAGGTCCCTCTCTCTTAAAAATAAAAAGGAAATCAACCAACCAACCACAAACATTTTGCAGATGAGAAAAAAAAGTTTCAGAAAAATTAAGTTGCCCAAAGTCACTTTCTAGGTACCCTACCTAGGAAGCCAAACAGCCTGGATTTGAATCCAGAGTTTCTTTTTTCTTTCTCCCCTCTCCCCCCTACCCTAGGATCCTCATTCTCCACTTTAGCAAGCTTCTGAAAGTGTCTCCCAAATTATTACGTGAAAATTTATTTCTTGTGTGTAGCACGTATTTTAATATCAAGTCTGTTTTATAGTCTGTCTCTGTGTAAGATGTGCAGGGAAAACCACCACGCTGAACTAATAAATCAGATCCTGGGTTCCAGGGATAGTGTATCAAACAAAATTCACCTTCGTGAATGTGAAAAACCTTTGGAAAATATAAAAGCATTCTACAGAGGGAGGAAGACGCCCTTGCTATTAAAAAGGTCAAGGTCTCCGTGATAGGCATCGTAATTCTCAGTTGACTGGAATATGCTGAGTCTAAGCACCTGCTCACACCCGTGACTTGTGAACACGTTACTTTTCGTCCGGCAGCTGCAACAAGCCACGCGTCCGTTAGAGGCAAGGCTTTCCAACCTCGTGCTCTTGCCTGGGCCACGACCACTTGCTGGCTCCGTCCAGCACGCCGTGCCACGAGAGTTTCCTTAACAGGCGCAGAAAAACTCCTGACATTCAACAAAGCGTTAAGACGCAGAGGTGTGACGAATTACGGTGGGGTCGTCACCAAACGGTACCGGCTGGTTCCGGCTCCGCGCCCGTAAACACCGCTGCGTTAAGCAGCAGCGCTGCAGGCCGGCGATTGACGACCCCTCCGCGTCTCACCTGGTCTTCCAGGAGTTTCAGCGCTCCCGTGTGCTGGCCCACGTGGCGTGGAAACAGCACGAAAGCCAATTAGGGCAAAAGGCTATAAGACCCCCGCCCCGAAGAGGCGCTGGGAGTGCCTTACTTGTCTCCACCGTGGGTTAGGAAGAAAATAGCAGCCTTACGCACAAATTTAAACGATCAGAGACCTTCTAAGGTCAGAAGGAAGACAGGCTACTACGCCCTGGTGGTTGCGCCGTCTCGGGGCGTGGAGAGGCGCCGCAGCCTCCCGACTCCTTCCTCCCGGATCCTGCGGGGAGAAACCCGGGGTGGCGGGAAAGCACCGCGTAGGCGCTGGAGGGGGAAAGGCAGCCGCATGCCTGCCCTGGACTTCAGAAGTGACCTGACGCCGGGAAGGAGGCTGATTAACCCTTGGGCTCCCCCGCCCTCTCCCGGGGGGGGGGGTGCGAGCCAGCTCCTCCTCCTCCTCCACCTCCTCCTCCTCCTCGAGGTCGGGCGACCCTGGAGCTAGATGCACTCAGCCGCCGGCTCTGCGCGCCCTGCCCTGCCCTCCCAGCTCGGGAAGAGGAGAGAAGGGAGGGCGCAGCCCAAAGTCGAGTCCGGCGAGTCTGTGGATCCGGAGTGAACATCCCGGGCGAGACGGCTTAGACCCCTGCGACCCTCGCGTCGGCAGTGCACCGCAGGCGACCCGCGTACCCACCCCTCGGTGGAATTTGCACCCACTCCGGGCCTGACCCCGGGCCCCACGACATCCTCCGGCCCCGTGCCTCGCGCAGGTGGCGCTGACGCCCCTGTCCTCCGGCGCCCCCTGCCGGGAGGAGGGAAGGCGGCGGCCGCGGACAAGCCAGGCGCAGGCGGGGAGCGAGCTCCAGCGCCGGGAAGAGGCCGGGAGCTTCCCCGATGGTGCCGCCGCCTCCGAGTCGGGGAGGAGTGGCAAGGGGGCAGCTGGGCAGGAGCCTGGGTCCGCTGCTGCTGCTCCTGGCGCTGGGACACACGTGGAGCTACCGGGAGGAACCCGAGGACGGCGACAGGTAAGCGCTACCGTGCGCGCCCGGCTCTCGGGGTACGGGCGGTACCCTGGTTCCCGCCGGCACGGGCTGGGTGCTCGGCTGGCCGGGCGGCGTAAAACTCCGCTCCTTGCCTGGGGTCCCCCGTTAGTGGGTCGGCGTTCCCCGCTACTGCCGCCTTTGGGGCTCGGTTCGCGCGCGCGGACCCCACCCCCCCCTCCGGCCCCTGGGCGGCCCAGCCCCCCGAATCCGCTCGGGGACCCGCGCCTGGTGGGCGCGCTGGACGCAGCTCCCTGCCACCCTCGCGCGTCCCGCTCTCCCGCGGCCAGCGAGCGAAGTTGTCGCCCCAACCTTCCTTAGGGAGATCTGCTCGGAAAACAAGATCGCCACGACGAAATACCCGTGTCTGAAGTCCTCGGGTGAGCTCACCACGTGTTTCAGGTAAGTCCCGGGGCTCCGCGGAGTCCGCGGCTCACCCTGCCCGGCTGCTCGGGGAGGCGGCTCCACAGAGTAGGGGTTTGGGGAGGCTCTCGCTTGCGGAGTTCCTAGGCGCAAAACTTCTGGTGTGGCTTTCGGGCCAAAGCCACAAGGGGCGACCAAGTGTGCACCTAAGACCCCGAGGGTTTTGCCGCTTCCTGGAATACTTTGCATGGTAGCGATCTGGGAGGAAGAGACTGAAAGTTTAAGTGGATTGGACTGTGGGTATGAAACTGTGCGCCACGCACGGCAAAGAAGGCTGGCTGTATTCGCTTCTTGTTTAGCAAAGTTGACAAGTAAATGCTGGGGCACTGGGTGTCTTTTCACCTTCCGCCGGGACAGTGTGGGGCTCTGTCATGGTCTCCGTGGGTAAAAGAATGGGGGAGGCATGCGGGCCGTGGACCTTGTGTTGAACAAAAACAGAACGTCAAGATTGAGCCATGAGCAGAGGATTTCCCGAAAACGCAGTCCACAGGCGACCTGGGTGCTTGTTAAAATTGCCCCTGATCAGGAAACCTAACTGATTGGGAAAACTTCCCAGGTGGTTCTTCTTAACAAAAGCGAATCACTGTTCCTGCTCGGAACCTTTCAGAGGTTTGAGGGTTGGTTCGTTTTCACCGTGGAGTTCGGCTTTCCCTGGATGGGAAACGCGTGCCCGTTAACACGAATTGCTTTTTAAAGGTGCCGTGCAAGATCATGGAATCAGTCACGCCACACTGTCCGTGGGGGTCCTACCCTCTGGGGTGCCAGGATAAACGGTGTGTAGCACAAGCTAACACAGCAGTCCCCCAGAGTGAATTTAGAAAAAAGCTTGGTAATGTAACAGATGCAATCCGTGTTTTCAGCTGCAGAAACCTTTCATAGGCTCAGAAGCTCCCATGTGTTTCCAGGGCTGGCGAGTTCAATGATACAAACACCGGTAATCGGTTACATTGTGTACTGTGGTTGAAAATATGTTGGCAGTGGACTGACCGCCATCATTTAAGTGAATTCATACTCCCTGGGCTTGGGACGGGTGGCCTTCTTCAGGGATGGGTTCAGTTTGCTGGTGTAAAGGCCTGAAGAGGTTAACTGCGTCAGCAAGGTCCCCCAGCCGGGGAGATGACCGGAGGGTGTGGGCACCAGAATTGCTTGCCCAGCCCGCTAGCCCTGTATGTCATCCCACGTGACCACAGTACCAGGACACGTTGTTTTCCTATCAACCCGGCACAAAGCCTCTAACTTAACGAGGAAAGTGTCCCTGAGATGGTTTACTCATTTGTTCAATCCCTGAAGGTCAGTCTGCACATAAATCAGTGGCTGTTAAAGAAGCGTGTCCAATTTTCAGAAACCACGGGTGCCTGATAAGTGTCCTAAGTTGACTTCATTATGCTGTTACCGTCGCTTTCCCCAGATTTTTAAAAATCGTGTTTCTTCACGAAAACTCGAGAGACCCTATCCGTGTCTTGACAAGCTGGTTCTTTGGATAGCTGTTAATGAAAACACTTAAAAGAGGGCTGACGCAAAGGCTCTTTTCCGTCACAGAAAAGTAAGGAGCATTGCTCTGGGGGAGGGTGAGTGGAATAGGGGGAGGGGGCTGTTGGTTGGGAAACATGGGTTAATGGTCCCTGTGAATATCTTCTGGTTTTGTTTATGGAAACCTGGAGTTGTGTATACTCCGCTGGCTTTAGACTAGGAAATCACTAAGTTCTAGAAGTCAAGTCCAAAGTTGGCAGTTTCCGCTGTTGGCTTTTGAGGCCCAAGGATGCAGGAATATTGTGCTTGGTTTGTAAATGGAGTGGCCCAGCCCTGTAGACCTTGCTACTCCCAAGTGATCTGGAAACCAGGATCCTCTAGGAGCTTGTTGGTCTCGGGGCCTGCCCCAGACCTCCTGAGTTGGAACTCGTGTGTTCATGCAGTGTACATGAAAGGCTAAGCACTTTTCTAGAAACCAGTCTTCACCTAGGTCCCCATGCAAACCCACTTAGACCAATCCTTTGAGGAGCATGAGGCTTCTGCAGGTGCACACGTTGTGCTCCTGCCGCATTAACCAAACACTGAAAGGACCATCCTTCTGGGAAACCAGACCCTTCACCTCTTGGCTGATCCTGAGTTAAGCTTAAGTACGGGAGCCAAGTTGCTTAGGGAATGCAGACAGATGGTCTCTCCTCTTTACCACTTGTCCTTTGAACGTTTTTTAGCACCAGTGAACTGCAGAAGTCCCTCCTGATCTAGTTAAATGATCTCCCGTGACTTAAAAAGTGAGTGAAGGATTTTACTCTTTTCTGCCTTCATTTTAATACTAATCAGATCTGTTATTCATAAAAGCATATGGAACCCTAAAAGAATGAAAGGGGTTCTGGATCCTTCTCCCACCACCTGTGCCCTACTTGTTTTACACGGTTTCATCCGAGCAGCACCTAGCCACGCTGGCCTTCTAGTGAATGACAGCCCAAGGACTCGGGGTCCAGTACTGTTCCGTGCACTCCACGCACACCATCTCTGGTCCTCAAAGCCACTGGCTTTTGTAGTTTAGTTTTACGGGGGAAGAACCAAAACTCTAGGATTAAGCAAACTTGGTTGGGGTTCAAAGTTAATACACGTGGGAGCCACGATTCAAACCCAGGTTTGCCCGACTTCAGTCTGGGCCCAGGCCCTTTCATCATCCCGGACCCATCTTCCCGATGAGGCAGAAGTTTCTGGGATCTAAGAAGACTATAAATTCAGATGGCTATGCATTCATCTGGTTGGATAGACGCCTTCACCATGACGAGTGGGGTTTTTTTTTTTCTTAAATTACCACTGCCCTTGATCAGTCTTAAACAATGGACTTCATCTGACCCCCGTCATACCATTGGTCCAAATGTGTACAGCTTTCTCTCCTTGAAGGATTTCCTCTTCATCACAGGATCTGTCTCTAGAGGCTTTCCACCCCAGTGTGGATTGTGCCAAGTGCCCCCAAATTCAAACGCTTGAGTGAATGCCCGTGACTGTTTAATGTAGAGTGCAGGTTGGGGTATTGAGTGTGCTAATCTGATGCAGAGTGTGACTTCATTGGTGAAGGAGTACACACCAACTCTGACTTCTTCCCTCAGACTCTAAATTTAGCCAAACAGAGCGCACGTGTTTATCATGGTGTGGACTCCCCTGTGGCTGTTAAGTTTTCCCACAAGTTGACTTTTCTTTCCCGCATCATGTAGCTTTGAACAAAATGTGTCTACCTCTCATTTACTGGGCCCATCCATAATGACAAGTTGAAGGTTTTTGGAAAAATGAAAATCCATAATGTAGGAAATGTCCAGAAAATCCAATTTTTTTTTGAGTGAGGCTGTGTCCAAATAACCTCTAACTTTTCTGACTCCTAATCGAGGATCTGTTATGATCTTAAAATAACCTTACAGAATGTATATAAAAGAATAACACCTCTGGTCTCTGTTTATAGACATGAGTTTTAGACCAACGTCTTTGAAACACAATGATCGATGATTCAATTCAAAGTCCTATTCAATTCAAAGTCATGCTGTATTATCCAGAATGGGGGGAAGTGGGGAGAGAAGCAGCTAGGGATGGCTTTCTGGGCAAGAGAAAGTCCCTTTACCACAATATTAGGTGTTTAGTTTGCAGTGGGTGTGACTGTTTTGTGGCTTCAAGGCCCGTAGCTGGCCCTCAGTGGTATTTGTCCTTCTGTAGGGTCTCCTTAGGAACTGCCTTTTTTTTTTTCCCTTAGGGTCCTTCCCTGGGAGCTAATGACCTAGGGACACAAAAACTCCCACTTTTCTGTAATGTAAAATCCTGTTGGATCCTTTGCCAAATCCTGTTAAAATGTGGAAGTTAATGTGATAGTTGTGCAAATATGTCACTTGGGCTTTGGAGGACAGCACAGTCCCTTAGGGGCCACACTGCCAGGCGGACGACTCTAGCTGAGGCTGTGTTGGAGAAGGACTCTAGAATGCACGATTCAGTAGGTCACTGAGCTCCTATGGATGTCATGGAAGTCACTCTGCGTGGTAACAAACTATCCCAGTTGGCATCCCAACCCGACTCCATTGTTTTGTGACTTTGAACAGTTTCTTAACCTGGTCTAGTGGTCTCCTTTGTAAAATGAAGGTCCTCATTAGCACTGGAGGTACAGGGTTACCGCGAAGATTTAAAAGAGCTGATATATGTAAAGTACTTAACGATCACCCCTTATGATCACTACTGAAATATGTTTGGCATGTTGAATGCACATAGTAATGCTTATCTGACATTTACTGAGGTTTGGACATGACGGTAGAAGTTCTTGGGAAGAAAAAACTCAGATCCCTTCCAGAAAGTGTCTCTATTCCCCTGGATACAGCTTTTAGAGGTCTTTCCAAACGTGGGGAAACCCAGAAATCCGGTGCCTTGGGAAACGTCACAAAGAACAGGTTTTTGCTTCTTGCTTCCTGACTACGTAATGCATCTTAAAGAAGTATGCCTTGTTTGGAGTCACGAAGGTTGCTCTTGGCAGAAACCAGAAGACTAGGAAGCAGAGCCTCTGGTCCTCAGACCACTTGTCCCCCCTTTAGCCTCTCTGTTCTGGATGGTCCACCCATGAAGGCATTGGAGCGTCTGTCCCCTCCCTTGTCTATAACCGTGTCCTCAGAGGCTAGTCTCCTGCCAGACTGTGTCACATACCTTGTCAAGTATTCACTTGCCTGAATGTTACAAGCAAATGAAAGTTGACTTTATCAGGCGTTCTAGAAGTCTTGATGCTATCCCATCCAGGTACGCCTCCTCTTCAGAGCCTGAGGGATTAGAAATCTTTATTTTTTTTTTTAAGACCCCAAATTTCCTGCACTGCTGGGAGGTGCCACCATTGCCTTCATTGGTCCTCTGCCTGACCTGCTTTAACTACTGTATCACAGGTGCTGATTCTGGAAGCTACGACTAATGCCATGCTCTTGCTACTACAAGAGGATGGGGGGGTGGTCCTGCCTATAGTTAACTGTCCTGTAGACCCTGGCTTTGAAGTGGGATATTGCAGTTTTAAAGGGGATCCTGCTCCCTTCCACGTTTATCCTCAGCCAAAGAACAGGTGTGGGAGGCAGAGAGGGTGGAACGTATGGCCAAGGCGCAGGGTCCTGTATCACTTTTCACCCCTTCTCAGAGAAACAACGCAAAGTGATAGGAAACAACTAAGCATTGAATTCACCACAAAAGGCTGGGTTTTCTCCGGGGCGCCCTTTGAGATGGGTCCATTTGCCCTGCTCATTGTCCCCGAAGTCATTGATGCCTGACTTCCTACATTAACTTCATCCTTTCTAAGCGAAGCTGTGTGGGTGCACCCAGAAAAAGCAGATGCCCTCTTTATTCTAGAAAGCTCTATCTTCTCAGGAGAAACTTTGCATTTCAATCGGTGGTTTCCGTGTCAGTGAGTTCAGCTTCCCCAACCTTCCACCGCCCCTGCTCAGCAGGGATCCCTCCTGCTTTTGTGAGTTCGTGGCTCTTGCCTGCATCAGGGGCTCTGTTGACTATCCAGACAACAAAGGGCTCTGCCCTGTTTATTGGTTTTCTTTGGGGGCCTAAAAACATAAGCAACTCTGACGTCTGTGACTTCTCAAGCCAGGTTCCTCCCCTCCCCCACACACAAAGCTACTGACTGATTTTAAAGTTACCGACAATTTTGGGTCACTGATTCAGCAAATACTCAAGTCCCTATGTGCCAGGCACAGTGCTAGGGACTCTGCATAAAAGGCAGAAAAATCACCTCTACCCTCTTAGAACTTCGGGATTTTAATTCCACTTCTCTTTCCGTAAAGGAATTTCGAGTCCTTGTCTCTGGGGACATTTTTGGCACCCATCTGATTGAGGTCACGTTTTGGGGGCCCACGAGCTTCCTGTGGTCCAGCCATATCCTGTCAGCGAAGGAACCCCGCCAAGCAGGGACCCAAGAACCCAGGGCTGGGGGAAGCAAAATCCTGCAGAGGCACAGTGAGAAGTCAGCATGTGCTCTGAGTCTGTCTCCAGAATTTCCGGAATGGGAAAGCACTAAAGAGCTGAATTCTCTGGCTCTTTGCTCCACGGAGTGGACTGTAGCATCAGAACGGGCCCACCGGGAGCAAATAGCCAGTTCTCTGCTGCGCCGCCCTCCTGTTTGCCAGCGGATACTTGGCACAGATTGTCCTGAGAAGGACCGACCCACGTCCCTTCATTGTCTCAGCCTGTCCTGGGTCATCGTCGTTGGAGCTGACACTTCTGGACAATTTTCCTCTTGAGATGGGAGGGGGGCGAGGAAGGAGAAGGGTGGTGGGAGGTCTGCACATCTCATCCCCTTTGAGCAGCGCTAAGCAGCGCATCTTTCCGGCTTCAAGTTCAAAGCGCAAGGTGGGAGCTGGGATGCGCGAACATACTGCCTTGTTCCGTCTGGCGGAGCCTGGACTGGACCCTCTTTCCCGACGCCTCAGGATTTCAGGAACCTGGACCGCATCTGTTCTCTGCCTTCACCTCTGTTCTCAATTTTTCTTTCTCGGCTGTGTCTGTGGGCTGTTCTGGGTTTGCCCTGCCGGGGTGAGGCCCTCCAGCCTCTGGGGCAAGGTGAGGGCAGCTGTCAGCCCGGCAGCGGCTGGTTGCGAATTCGCAGGAGGCCGGGAGAGGCCCCTATGCTCTGGGATCTGGCTCTGGGAGTTGGGTGTAGAGCAGGAATCAGTGAAGTAGGGTACCCGGCACGTTTTATACAACTCCTGGTCTGCGAATGCTTTGTAGATCTTTAAAGAGTTAAAAAAAAAAAATGCAACAGATACC